>PVKP010005753.1:0-12769 GCA_004027715.1 Plecturocebus donacophilus | reverse complement strand
TTTGATGCTAGCTCGTTGTTTTGCCTGTTAGTTGATGCAGGTTCTTCATTGTGTCGCTGCTCTTTACCATTTGGTACATTTTTGGAATGGCTGATACTGGTTGTTTCTTTCTATGTTTAGTGCTTCTTTCAGGAGCTCTTGTAAAGCAGGCCTGGTGGTGATGAAATCTCTGAATAATTACTTGTTCATAAATGATTTTATTTCTCCTTTGCTTATGAAACTTATTTTGGCTGGATATGAAATCCTAGGTTGAAAGTTCTTTTCTTTAAGGATGTTGAATATTGACCCTCACTCTCTTCTAGCTTGTAGGGTTTCTGCTGAGAGATCCGCTGTGAGTCTGATGGGCTTCCCTTTGTGGGTAACCCGAACCTTCTCTCTGGCTGCCCTTAGCATTTTCTCCTTCATTTCAACCCTGGTGAATCTGACGATTATGTGCCTTGGGGTTGCTCTTCTTGAGGAATATCTTTGTGGTGTTCTCTGTATTTCCTGGAATTGAATATTGGCCTGCCTTGCTTGGTTGGGAATGTTTTCCTCAATAATATCCTGAAGAGTATTTTCCAGCTTAGATTCATTCTCTCTGTCACATTCAGATACAGCTATCAAAAGTAGATTAGATCTTTTCACATAATCCCATATTTCTTGGAGGCTATGTTTGTTTCTTTTTACTCTTTTTTCTCTAATCTTGCCTTCTCGTTTTATTTCATTGAGTTGATCTTCGACCTCTGATATCCTTTCTTCTGCTTGGTTGATTTGGTTATTGAAACATGTGTATGCTTCGTGAAGTTTTCATGTTGTGTTTTTCAGCTCCATCAATTCATTTATGTTCCTCTCTAAGCTGTTTATTCTCGTTAGCATTTGGTCAAACCTTTTTTTAAGGTTTTTAGTTTCTTTGCATTGGGTTAGAATATGCACTTTTAGCTCAGAGAAGTTTCTTATTACCACCTTCTGAAGGCTTTTTGTGTCAATTCATCAGACTCTTTCTCCATCCAGCCTTGTTCCCTTGCTGGTGAGGAGTTGTGATCTCTTTGAGGAGGAGAGGTGTTCTGGTTTTGGGTGTTTTCATCCTTTTTGCACTGGTTTCTTCCCATCTTTGTGGATTTATTTACCTGTGGTCTTTGTAGTTGGTGACCTTCAGATGGGGTCTCTGAGTGGACGTCCTGTTTGATCATGATGAAGTTATTTTCTTTCTATTTATTGGTTTTCTTTCTAACAGTCAGTCCCCTCTGCCGTAGGACCGCTGAGGTCCACTCCAGACTTTGCTTGTCTGGGGTTCACCTGCAGTGGTTGCAGAACAGTAAGGGTTGCTGCCAGTTTCTTCTTCTGCTATCTTTATCCTAGAGGGATACCTGCCAAATGTCAGTCTGAGCTCTTCTTTATGAGGTGACTCTTTGGCTACACAAGGGTTGGGGAGCTGCTTGAGGAGACAGTCTGTCCTTTATAGGAGCTCAAGTGCTGAGCTGTGAGGTCTGTTGTTCCATTTGGAGCTTCTGGGCAGGTACATTTAAGTCTGCTGCAGCAGAACTAATTACAGTCTTTTTTTCCCCAGGTGCTCTGTCCTGGGAAGGCAGGGTTTTATTTATAAGCTTCTGTCTTGCTGCTGCCTTTTTTCAGAGATGCCCTGCCCAGCGAGGAGGCAGCCTAGTCACAGTCTGCCAGCAGAGGCATTGCTGAGCTGCTATGGGCTCTTCCCAGCTGCTCAATGAACTTCCCTGCAGTCCTGTTTATAGGGGTATAGTTAGAACTGCCTTGGCAATGGCAGCCTGCCTCTGTAATGGTGGACTCTCTCTGTAATTACGTACTGCCTCGACAATGGCAGACCACCTCAGCAATGGCGGACTACCTCAGTAGTGGTGGACTGCCTCGGTAATGGTGGACGCCCCTCCCTCACAGAGCTGGACCAACCCAGGCTCAGCTGTGCTTGCTGTGAAACTCTCAATCCAGAGCATTTCAGATTGCTGGTCTTTGTGGGGGTGGGACTGGTCTTGCCTGATCACCTGGTTCCCTGCCTCAGACCCCTTTTTTTTCATTTGAGTGGACAACTCTGTCTCCCAGGCATTCCAGTCACCAGTTGAAATGGTGCCTGGATTGTGCTGGGGGCTCTTGCTGCTTTTTCGCCCAGGAATCTCCTGGCCTGGCTCCCTGTTTCAGTCCCCTTTTTCTCAGTTGAACAGGAGACTCTGTCTCCCAGGCATTCCAGTCGCCAGTTGAAAAGTCACCTGGATTTGTGTGAGATTTTGTGCGGAGACCCACTGCACTGGCTGTAACAACCATGCTGGAGGCACTTTTCCACCCAGGAATCTCCTGATCTGGCTCCCTGTTTCAGTCCTTTTTTATCAGTTGAATGGGCAACGCTGTTTCCCAGGCATTCCAGTTGCCTTTTGAAAAGGCACCCAGATTTGTGTGAGATTTTGTGTGGAAAACCACTGCGCCACCTGAAACAGCCGCACCAGAGACTCATGGTGCTTTTTCACCCAGGAGTCTCCTGGCCTGGCTGCCTATTTCAGTTCCCTTTTTATCAGTTGAATCGGCGACTCTGTCTCCCAGGTGCTCCAGTCACCAGCTGAAATGGTGCCCTGACCTGTGTGTTTTTTTGTGTGTGGAGACCTGTCGTGCCAGCTGAAACAGATGCGTTGGAGACCCATGGTGCTCCTCCACCCAGGAATCCCTGGTCTGTGGGAAATAAAAATCCATGTGGAAATGTTATGACCACTCACCCTCTGTGCTCTCACTGGGGGCTGCAATCCAGAGCTGCTCCTACTCGGCCATCTTCTCCAGTCCATAATTGATAAGCATTTAGGTTGATTTCATGTCTTTGCTGTTGTCAATAGTGCTGCAATGAAGATACACATGCATATGTCTTTATAATAGAATAATTTATATTCCTTTGGGTATATACCCAGTAACAGGATTGCTGGGTTGAATGGTAGTTCTGTCTCTAGGTCATTAAGGAATTGCCATACTGTCTTCCGTAATGGTTGAACTAATTTTCATTCCTACCAACAGTGTAAAAGCATTTCTTTTTCTCCACAAGATCGCCACGATCTGTTATTTTTTGACCCTTTAATAATAGGCATTCTGAATGGTGTGAGATGGTATCTCACTGTAGTTTTGATTTGCATTTCTCTAATTATCAGTGATGTTGAGCTTTTTTTATATTTGTTGGCTGCATGTATGTCTCCTTTTAAGAGGTGTCTGTTAATGTGCTTTGCCCACTTTTTAATGGGGTTGGTTTTTTCTTCTAAATTTGTTTAAGTTCCTTGTAGATGCTGGATATTAGATGTTTGTCAGATGAATAGATGGCAAAATTTTTCTCTCATTCTGTAGATTGTCTGTTCACTCAGGTAGTTTCTTTTGCTGTGCAGAAGCAGTTTAATTTAGTTAGGTCCCATTTGTCAATTTTTGCATTCATTGCAATTGCTTTTGGTGACTTTGTCATAAAATCTTTGCCTATGTCTATGTTCTGAATGGTATTGCCTAGGTTTTCACATAGGGTTTTTTTGATTTGGGGGTTTTTTGTTTGTTTGTTTTTAGACAGAATTTTACTCTTGTTGCCCAGACTGGAGTGCAATGGCACAATCTCAGCTTACTGCAATCTTTGCCTCCCGGGTTCAAGCAATTCTTCTACCTCAGCCCCCCAAGTAGCTGGGATTACAGGCACGCACCACCACACTCAGCTAATTTTTGTGTTTTTAGTAGAGATGCAGTTTCATCATGTTGTCCAGGCTGGTCTAGAACTCCTGACCTCAGTTGATCCCACCTGCCTCAACCTCCCAAAATACTGGGATTACAGGTGTGAGCCACCATGCCCAGGTGATTTTTGGTTTTAGATTTAAGTCTTTAGTCCATCTTAAGTTGATTTTTGTATATGGGGTAAGGGAAGGGCCCAGTTTCAGTTTTCTGCATATGGTTAGCCATTTCTCCATGCACCATTTATTGAATAGGTAATCATATTTCTATTGCTTGTTTTTGTCAGGTTTGTTGAAGTTCAGGTCATTGTAAGTGTGCAATCTTATTTCTGGTTTCTCTATTCTGTCTCATGGGTTTATGTGTCTGTTTTTGTACCAGTACCATGCTATTTTAGTTGCAGTAGACCTTTAGCATAGTTTGAAGTTGGGAAGCATAATACCTCCAACTTTGTTCTCTTTGCTTAGGATTGCCTTGACTATTCAGTCTCCTTTTTGATTCCATATGAATTTTCTTAAATTTATTTATTTTACTTTAAGTGCATACTATATCTGGCATTTCTCCCCATGTTATCCCTCCCCACCCACTGCTGTCTCTCCCCTACTCCCACCAAAGTCCCCAGTGTGTGATGCTCCTCTCCCTGAGTCCATGTGTTCTCGTTGTTCAGCACCTACCTATGAGTGGGAACATGCAGTGTTTGACTTTCTGTTCTTGTGTCAGTTTGTTGAGATGATGGTTTCCAGATTCATCCAAGTCCCTACAAAGGACACGAATTCATCGTTTTTTATGGCTGCATAGTATTCCATGGTGTATATGTACCACATTTTCTTTGTCCAGTCTATCATTGATGGTCATTTGGGTTGGTTCCAGGTCTTGGCTATTGTACACAGGGCTGCAATGAACGTATGTGTGCATGTGTCTTTATAGGAGAACGATTTATAGTTCTTTGGGTATATACCCAGTAGTGGGATTGCTGGGTCAGATGGAATTTCTATTTCTAGATCCTTGAGAAATCGTCACACTGTCTTCCACAATGGTTGAACTAATTTACACTCCCACCAACTGTGTAAGAGTGTTCCTATTTCTCCACATCCTCTCCAGCATCTGTTGTCTCCAGATTTTTTAATGATCATCACTCTAACTGGCATGAGATGATATCTCAGTGTGGTTTTGGTTTGCATTTCGCTAATGACCAGTGATGATGAGCATTTTTTGATATGTTCGTTGGCCTCATATATGTCCTCTTTTGAAAAGTGTCTGTTCATATCCTTTGCCCACTTTTGAATGGACTTGTTTGTTTTTTTTCTTGTATATCTGCTTTAGTTCTCTATATCTTGTATATCTGTTTAGTTTTTTTCTTGTATATCTGTTTTAGTTTTTCTTGCATATCTGTTTAGTTCTGGATATTAGCCATTTGTCAGATGGGTAGATTGCAAAAAATTTTTCCCATTCTGTTGGTTGCCGATTCACTCTAATGATGGTTTCTTTTGCTATACAGAAGCTCTGGAGTTTAATTAGATCCAATTTGTCTATCCTGGTTTTTATTGACATTGCTTTTGGTGTTTTAGTCATGATGTCCTTGCTTATGTTTATGTCCTGGATGGTTTTGCCTACGTTTTCTTCTAGTGTTTTTATGCTGTTAGGTTTTATGTTTACATCTTTGATCCATCTGGAGTTAATTTTGGTATAAGGTGACAGATAGGGGTCCAGTTTCTGCTTTCTGCACACTGCTAGCCAGTTTTCCCAACACCATTTATTAAACATGGAATCCTTTCCCCATTGCTTGTTTTTGCTGGGTTTGTCAAAGATCAGATGGTTGTAGATGTGTGGTGTTTCTTCTGGGATCTCTGATCTGTTCCACTGGGCTATGTCTCTGTCTTGGTACCAGTACCATGCTGTTTTGATTACTGTAGCCTTGTAGTATAGTTTGAAGTCTGGCAGTGTGATGCCTCCAGCTTTGTTCTTTTTGCTTAGGATTGTCTTGGCTATGTGGGGTCTTTTGTGATTCCATATGAAGTTTAAAGTGGTTTTTCCAGTTCTATGAAGAAGGTCATTGGTAGCTTGATGGGGATAGTGTTGAATCTGTAGATTACTTTGGGCAGTATGGCCAATTTCAAGATATTGATTCTTCCTAACCATGAGCATTGAATATTTATCCATCTGTTTGTGTCCTCTCTTATTTCATTGAGCAGTGGTTTGTAGTCCTCCTTCAAGTGGTCCTTTACATCCTTTGTTTGTTGTATTCCTAGGTATTTTATTCTCTTTGTAGCAATTGTGAATGGGAATTAGCTCTTGATTTGGCTCTCTGTTCATCTGTTATTGGTGTATAGGAATGCTTGCGATTTTTGCATACTGGTTTTGTATCCTGAGACTTTGCTGAAGTTGTTTATCGGTTTGAGAAGATTTTGGGCTGAGATGATAGGGTCTTCTAGATATACAATCACGTCATCTGCAAATAGAGAGAGTCTGACTGCCTCATTTCCTAATTGGATACTTTTATTTCTTTTTCTTGCCTGATTCCTCTAGCTAGAACTTCCAATACTATGTTGATTAGGAGTGGTGAGAGAGGACATCCTTGTCTAGTGCCTGATTTCAAAGGGAATTCTTCCAGCTTTTGCTCATTCAGTATGGTATTGGTTGTATGTTTGTCATATATAGCTTTTACCATTTTATGATACGTTCTTTCAATACCTAGTTTATTGAGAATTTTCAGCATGAAGGGCTGTTGAATTTTATCGAAGGTCTTCTCTGCATCTATTGAGATAATCGTGTGGTTTTTGTCTTTGGTTCCATTTATGTGATGGATTACATTTATGGATTTATGTATGTTGAACCAGCCGTGCATCCCCGGGATGAAGCCTACTTGGTCGTGATGGATAAGCTTCTTGATGTGCTGTTGCAATCTGTTTGCCAGTATTTTATTGAAGATTTTTGCATTGATATTCATCATGGATATTGGCCTGAAGTTTTCTTTTTTACTTGAGTCTCTGCCTGTTTTTCGTATCAGGATAATGTTGGTCTCATAAAATGAGTTAGGGAGGATTTCCTCCTTTTGTATTGTTTGATACAGTTTCAGAAGGAATGGAACCAGCTCCTCTTTCTATGTCTGGTAGAATTTGGCTGTGAGTCCATGTGGACCTGGACTTTTTTTGGTTGGCAGGCTATTGGTTGCTGCCTCTACTTCAGCCTTTGTTATTGGTTTCAACTTCCTCCTGGTTTAGTCTTGGTAGAGTACAAGTGTCTAGGAATTTATCAATTTCTTCCTGGTTTACTGGTTTATGTGAGTAGAGCTCTTTGTAGTAATCTATGATGGTAGTTTGTATTTCTGTGGGATCAGTGGTGATATCCCCTTTATCGATTTTTATTGCATCTGTTTGATTCTTCTCCCTTTTCTTTTTTATTAATCTGGCTAGTGGTCTGTCTATTTTGTTGATCTTCTCAAAAAGCCAGCTCCTGGATTTACTGATTTTTTTGAAGGGTTTTTGTGTCTCTATCTCCTTCAGTTCTGCTCTGATCTTAGTTATTTCTTGTCTTCTGCTAGCTTTTGAGATTTTTTTGATCTTCCTCCTCTAGTTCTTTCAATTTTGACAGTAGGGTGTTGATTTTAGATCTTTCCTCTCTTCTCTGGTGGGCATTTATTGCTATGAATCTCCCTCTCAACACTGTTTTAAAGGTGTCCCAGAGATTCTGGTAAGTTCTATCTTCATTCTGGTTGGTTTCAAAGAACATCTTTATTTGTGCCTTCCTTTCATTGTTTATCCAGTCGACACTGAGAAGCACGTTGTTCAGTTTCCAAGTGGTTGTGCAGATTTGAGGACATTTCTTGATCCTGAGTTCTAGTCTGATTGCACTGTGGTCCAATACTGTTTGTCATGATTTCTGTTTTTTGCATTTGCTGAGGAGTGATTTGCTTCCAACGATGTGGTCAATTTTAGAGTAAGTGCAATGTGGTGCTGAGATAAATGTATATTCTGTGGACTTGAGGTGGAGCATTCTGTATATATCTATTAGGTCCGCTTGGTCCAGCTCTGCATTCAAGTCCTGGATATCCTTGTTAATTTTCTGTCTCATTGATCTGTCTAATATTGACAGTGGAGTGTTGAAGCCTCCCACTATTATTATGTGGGAGTTCAAATCTCGTTTTAGGTAGTTAAGAACTTACTTTATGTGTCTGAGTGCTCCTGTGTTGGGGGCATATATATTTAGGATAGATAGCTTTTCCTGTTGGACTGATCCTTTTACCATTATGTAGTGTCCTTCTTTGTCTCTTTTGATCTTTGTTGGTTTGAAGTCCATTTTATCAGAGACTAGGATTGTAACCCCTACTTTTTTTTGTTCTCCATTTTCTTGGTAAATCTTCTTCCATCCCTTTATTTTGAGTCTATGTGTGTCTTTGTTTGTGAGATGAGTTTCTTGAATACAGCATACCAAAGGGTTCTGACTTTTTATCCAGTTTGCCAGTCTGTGTCTTTTGATTGGGGCATTTAGGCCATTTACATTCAATATTAATATTGTTATGTGTGAATTTGATCCTGCCATTTTGTTACTGGCTGATTTTCTTTGCCATTAGTTGACTCATTTTCTTCACTGCATTTTTGGTCTTTGCCAACTGATTTGCTTTTGCAGTGACTGGTACTTGTTCCTTTCTGTGCTTAGTGTTTCTTTCAGGAGCTCTTGTAGGGCAGGTCTGGTGGTGACAAAATCTCTCAATAATTGCTTGTCTGTAAAGGATTTTATTTCTCCTTCACTTATGAAGCTTAGCTTGGCTGGATATGAGATTCTGGTTGAAAGTTATTTTCTTTAAGGATGTTAAATATTAGCCCCCACTCTCTTCTGGCTTGTAGGGTTTCTGCCAAGAGATCTGCTGTGAGTCTGATTGGCTTCCCTCTGTGGGTGACCTGACCTTTCTCTCTGGCTGCCCTTAGCATTTTTTCCTTCATTTCAACCCTGGTGAATCTGAAGATTATGTGCCTTGGGTTTGCTCTTCTTGAGGAATATCTTTGTGGAGTTCTCTGTATTTCTGGAATTTGAAATTTGGACTGCCTTGCTAGGCTTGGGAAATTCTCCTGAATAATATCCTGGAGCGTGCTTTCCAGCTTAGATTCATTCTCCCCATCATATTCAGGTACACTGATCAAGCATAGATTAGGTCTTTTCACATAATCCCATATTTCTTGGAGGCTTTATTCATTTATTTTCACTCTTTTTTCTCTTGTCTTGCCTTCTCTTTTTATTCCATTGAGTTGATCTTCAGTCTCTGATATCCTTTCTTCTGCTTGATCGATTCAGCTATTAAAACTTTTGTTTGCTTCACGTAGTTCTTGTGCTGTGTTTTTCAACTCCATCAAGTTGTTTATGTTCTTCTCTAAGCTGGTTATTCTAGTTAGCATTTCGTCTAACCTTTTTTCAAGGTCTTTGGTTTCTTTACATTGAGTTAGGATGTGTTCCTTTAGCTCAGAAAAGTTTGTTATTATCCACCTTCTGAAGCCTGTTTCTGTCAATTCGTCATACTCCTCAGTCAAGTTGTGATCCTGTGTTGTTGAGGAGCGGTGATCCCTTGAAGTAGAAGAGGTGTTCTGGTCTTTGATGGTTTCATCTTTTTTGCACTAGTTTTCTCCCATCTTTGTTGATTTACCTGACTGTGGTGTCAAGGAGCTGCTTGATGAGGTTGCTTGTCTACCTATGGAGGTGCTACTGGGTTTCTAGGGACTCCAGGTTACTAGGGAAGCTTCCTGTGTCTTTTTTGTTTATACTGGGAGATTAGGCTTGCCTCTTCTGCTGACCTGTAGGCACTGCTGGGTTGTCAAGAAGGCCGTCCTGTTTCTACGCAGGCTTCCTGTGTTTTTGTTAAAACATGTAGCCCAGTCCCACCCCTCTAGTGGTGAGTTGTGCCCTTCCCCCACTGGGCTGGATCATTCAGGGTTCATCTCAGACTGTGGCACTGGCTGCGCAACCCACTAGAGTCAGAACTTCAGCCCTCTGGCATTTGTGGGGGAGTGTAGGGACCCACCCAGCTGCACCCGGCCATCTCCCTCTTTCAGCTTCCTCTCTCTCCGATTATGGGGTAGGGGCCTGCCCAGCTGCTCCCACTTACAGCTCCCTCTCTCTCTGGGCAGGGGAAGGGAGCAATAGCTCAGTCCACAGGCCTTATTCAACTCTGCACTTGCAATTCCTGGCACTTAACTGACAAAGATCCCCTGTTCTGTGTATTGCTGAGGCTTTGAGGGAAGCACTGTATCTGGACTGGAGCACCAGAGAGGGACCCTCCAACTCACTGGTCAGATGCACTTTCTGGGTGAAGCAGCACCCCTCCCCTCCTTGGTCTGCCCTGAGTAGGCTTTGCTCACCATCGGACCAGACCCATTGAAATGCACCTGGTACCTCAGTTGGAGCTAGGAGATCTCTGGATTTCCACGTCTCTCTCGCTGGGTGTTGTGAGCTAGAGTTTTATCTAATCGGCCATCTTGGATTGGATCCCATTCCATATATATTTTTAAATAGCTTTTTAAAAAAATCTGTGATGAATGTTAATGGTAGTTTAATAGGAATAACATTGAATATATAAGTTGCCTTGGGCAGTATGACCATTTTTACAATATTGATTCTCCTATCCATGAGCATGGAATGTTTTTCCACTTGTTTGTGTCATTTCTGATTTCTTTGAATAGCAGTTTGTAGCTCTCTTTGAATATGCCCTTTACTTCCCTTGTAAGCTGTATTCCTAGATATTTTATTCTTATTGTGGCAATTGTGAATGAGAGTTCATTCATGATTTGACTATTGGCTTGCCTATTGTTGATGTATAGGAATGCTAGTCATGTTTATATAGTTAAGTTGACTTGGGGTGGAGAGTTCTGTAGATGTCTGTTAGGTCCACTTGATCCAGCACTGAGTTAACCTCCTGAATGTCTTTGTTAATTTTTTGTCTCAAAGATCTGGTTAATATTTTCAGTGGGGTGTTAAAGTCTTCCACTACTGTTGTGTGGTTGTCCAACTCTCTTTGACAGTCTCTAAGAACTTACTTTATGAATCTGAGCATCACTGTGTTGGGTACATATCTACCTAGGAAAGTTAGCTCTTTTTGTTGAATTGAATTCTTTACCATTATGTAATGTCCTTTTTTGTCTTTTTTAATCTTTGTTGGTTTAAAGTCTGTTTCATCAGAAACTAGGATTGCAACACTTGCTTTTTTGTGTTTCCCATTTGCTTGGTACCCTGATCAGTTGTAGATTCAGTCTCTTTACATAATCCCATATTCCTCAGAGTTTTGGTTTCTTTTTATTGTTTTATCTCTATTCTCTCACAGCCCAACTGGTTTTCTTCTTCCTGGGGGCTGTGGTGGGAGCTCCCTTTCTGTGAGGATTCATGGGGAGGCTGGGCCAGCATCTGTCCAAAGGGAGGCACCAGGGAAAAAGGACAAAAGTTTTTCTCCGTTTTTTGTGTGTTTTTGCACAAGATGGATCTCTTGAAGACAGCATACGTATGGGTCTTGGTTCTTTATCCAGCTTGTTGCTTTGTCTTTTAATTGGGGCATTTAGCTCTCTTACATTTATGGTCATTGTTGTTATGTGTAGATTTAATCCTGTCATCATGATCTTAGCTGGTTGTTTTGCAGAACTGTTTATGTGGTTTCTTCATAGTGTCACTGTTCTGTGTACTTCAGTATGTTTGTGGGGAATGGTAACAGTTTTTCTTTTCCATATTTAGTGCTTCCTCCAGGTGCTCTTTCAAGGAAGCTCTGGTTGTGATGAATTTCCTCAGCGTCCATTTGAAAAGGATTTTATTTCTCCTCCACTTATGAAGCTTAGTTTGGCTAAATATTAACTTTGGAGATGGAAATTCTTTTAAGAAGTTCAATATTGGCCCTCAATTTCTTCTGGCTTCTAGGATTTTCAATGAGAGGTCTGCCGTTAGTCAGATGGGCTTCCCTTTGTATGCGACCTAGCCTTTCTCTCTGGCTACCCTTAACATATTTTCTTTCATTTTGACCTTGGAGAATCTGATGATTATGTGTCTTGGGGATGATTTTCTCGTGGAGTGTCTTACTGGGGTTCTCTGCATTTCTTGAATTTGAATGTTGGCCTGTCTAGCTAGGTTGGAGAAGTTCTCTTGAATTATATCCTGAAGTATATTTTCCAACTTAATTCCATTTTTCCTCTCTTTTAGGTACCCCAATTTGTCATAGATTCCATCTCTTTACATAATACCATATTTCTCAGAGGTTTTGTTCATTCTTTTTAATTATTTTACCTCTATTGTTGTCTGCCTGGCTTATTTCAGAAAGACAGTCTTCAAACTCTGAAATTCTTTCTTCTGCTTGGCCTGTTCTCCTATTGATACTTGTGATTGCATTGTGAGGATTTTGTGTTGTGTTTTTCAGCTCTGTCATATTGGTTATTTTTTCCTCTCTATACTGACTATTTTGGCTGTCAGCTCCTGCATTGTTTTATCATGATTCTTAGCTTCCTTGCATTGGCTCACAATGTGCTCCTTTAGGCAGCAAAGCTCATTTTTATACACCTTCTGAAGCCTACATCTGTCATTTCAGCCATCTCAGCCTCAGCTCAGTTATGATCTCTCACTGGAGAGATGCTTTGGTCATTTGGAGGTAAGGGTACTCTCTGGCTTTTTGAGTTTTTAGTGTCTTTGCACTGATGCTTTCTCATATTTGTAAGCTTATCTACCTTCAAGCTTTGGAGTTGCTAATTTTTGGATGGGGATTTTGTCTTTTGTTGTTTTGCTGTTGGTGGTTTGTTTGTTTTTCTTGTGACAGTTGGCCATTCTTTCCTAGGGCTGCTGCAGGTCTGCCCCAGAACCAGCTTGCTGGGGGTCTTCTCCAGAGCCTAGTTGCCTCAGTTTTTTTAGTACCTGGAGGTATCACCAGTAAAGGCTGCAAAACAGCAAAGATAACAGCCTACTCCTTCCTCTGAGAGCCTCATCCCAGGGGGGTACTGAGCTGTTGCCTGCCTGAAGATACATGTAGAATATGGCTGGAGGCTCTGATTGGGAGTTCTTACCCAGTCAGAAGGAACAGGATTAGACACCTTCTTAAAGAAGCAGTCTGAAAAGAAGAGAAGAAGAAGAA
>PVKP010005752.1:0-87395 GCA_004027715.1 Plecturocebus donacophilus | reverse complement strand
TTTCTTCTACTTGATCAATTCGACTGGTAAAACTTGTACATACTTCACGGATTTCTCGTATTGTGTTTTTCAGCTCCATTAATTCGTTTATGTTCTTCTCTAAATTGTCCATTCTTGTTAGCATTTCGTCAAACCTTTTTTCAAAGTTATTAGTTTCTTTGCATTGGTTTAGAACATATTCTTTTAGCTCACAGAAGTTTCTTATTATCCACCTTCTGAAGCCTAATTGTGATGATTCTTCACATTCGTTTTCCATCAAGCCTTGTTCCGTTACTGATGCGGAACTAGCGTCCTCTGTAGAAGGAGAGACTTTCTGATTTTGAGTGTTCTCAGTTTTTTTACGGTGGCTTCTTGGCATCTTTATGGTTTTATCCATCTGTCGTCTTTGTAATTACCAACTTTCAAATTAGGTCTCTGAGTGGACGTCCAGCTTGTTAATTCCCAGCTCCGGAATCTATGTAATTTTCACTGTGCGACTCGCAATGCTAGCTAAGACAGCAGCATTGAAATTCGTGGTGCTTTTCTGCCCGGGGGTCTCCGGTCTGGCTTCTCAGTCCCTTTTTGAATCAGCTGGATGGACTGCTCTGACTTCCCAGAGCTCCAAACATCATCCAAAAGGAGACTCAGTCCCGTTTACTCCGCACCAAGCGCCGCCGAGCCGAGGCGCCGGCAAAAAAGCTGCTCCAGCCGAAAGGGTCACGCTGGCGACCTGTGGGGCTCCTCCGCTGGAAATGTCCTGGTCCGTGGGCAGCAAAAATTTATTGGTAAGTGTGGCGTCCACTGACTCTCTGTGCTTTTACTGGGAGCTGCAATACTGAGCTGCTAGTGATCGGCCATCTTGGATCTCTCTCCGGGAACTGACATTTTTACCACATACTCTATGCCTACCTCATTAACTCTTCCCAACAACTTTATGAGGTCATTATAAAGTAGGCAATATCATTACTCCCATTTTACAGATAAGAAAACTGAGACTCTGATAAATTGAGAGATTTGCCCAAGGAAACATATGTAGAAATTGGCAACAATAGAATCTAAAATATGTTCTGGGTTGATGCAAAGTAATCAAGCATTGATTCTGTCACAAAGTAGCCTATTCCAATATTGGGCAGTTCTAAAGATCAGAGGGAAAAAAAGTACACGTTTCAGCAGTTTGGGTGGTCAATCAAGAAGCCTCTTCATAACAGTGGTTCTACAACTCTGATCAGATTCTCAGAAAAGGACAACTCCAAAAAGTTTAATAGCAACCAATCCATAAGATAGAGTTATGTCCAATGAGAACGGACCAGGTGTCTATCCATAGACAGCAAACCTAGATCATGATCTTCATGGCTTCACATTCCAGTTGAGCCAACAGAAAATGCATCTATGCAACCATAGCAGGTACAAAATAATATTAACACTAAATGTTAATATTATTAAAATAACATAGGTCCCTTTTCCTCTACAGATAAGTAATCAGGCTAAGCAGATAATTTCCCCACTAATTGTTTTGCCCATAGAACTCTTTCTCTAAATATTTGCTGATGCCAAGTATAAGACACAGATTAAAATGGAATTTCTTTGGTGGAAGTGATGATAGTTTGCCCATAGCCCTTTCTATTTAGCTTTCCTTGGACATGAAACCACTCATCTTCCTGTTTAGCTTTCCTTGGACACCAAACTACTCATCTTCCACCATGAAACCTTTGAGATTCCTTCAAAATATACCTATAAGGTTCCTTTGAAGCACAGTTTGAAAACCATCAAGTGTAACTGTTAGGATGGTTTCTGATAACTCATTTTTCTCTATTCTTCTAGCACTATGCCGCTGTATTACACCTAAGTAGCCAATGAGCATATAATGTGTTCCTAGTTAGGTCACACAATGAATTGTTTGGGAATGAGAGTGAATGAGGAAAAGTCATTCTGGGAAGGAAAGAGTAGAATGCTCAGAGACATAAACAAAGAGGAACTTGGCTTAGGTATTGGGAGGCAAAGGTAGGAAGAAGGAAGGCACCAACCAAGTCAATGAGTAGCCTAAGGAGTTTTGATCCATCAGTAGAAGCAAGAAAAAACTGATGTATACACTTTGCAGCTCACTACTTCCTGCTCTGCTGGGTTCTGAATGATAGAAGAACCATGACAACTGATGTGGATGGATGTTTCTTTATTCAGTTCTCTACCACCTTCCTGCTGCAAGTTAATAACCTTGCAGTCTCAGGAGGCAGATCACAAGCATTTCAAAGGAAACAAGGAGAACTTCAATGGACTTTCTGTTCTTCTTTGAATTTTTTTGGTGTCAAGGAAGAATCAGACTTATTTGCCAGCTCTCCTTTCCTGGCCTGGTGAAATCATTAGAAGACCAAAGTCAGAGTATCCGATTATACTATTAAAAAAAAAAAAAAAACCTGCAGTTCATATTCAGGGCTCATTTGGAGAAATTTTTTGGGCCTTCCTTTTCCCTCAGCTCTGTAGAGAAACTCCTAGCTTATACTGGATCATATCAAATCAGAGCAAAATTAGAGTTTCTGGCAACTCTTGCTTTAACAAATCAATTTTCATTGGAAATGTAAGTTATGTTTGAGATTTTTCTTTTCATAACTGATTTGCAGAGGAGTAAATAAGTAATGTTAATAATAACAATAAAAATGACTAAATGCATTCACAAACTTTATAAAAGATGAAAACTGAAAGTTCACACTTTTTTCTTCCAATGAGGTAAGTCTTTCCTTGACATTTGGATTTAATATACCTTTATTAATCACCGACTTAGGTATAAGAGAATTTTCATCAGGTGACTATAAAGCTTATGTCAGTGCCCCCATTTTAGAGATGAAGAAACCAAAGTTCAAAGTGATGTACTGGCTTGTCCAAACTAACACTGTTAGGAAGCAGAAAGATGAAAAATTGTTTACTGCAAATTCAGAGCTATTTTCAGTATACTACAGGGCCTTTCTTAAAGGAAACAGTCAAAATTTTACTGAGAAAAAAGCCACGTAAATGTAAGTGACATTTTATAACACCCGCCTCTGTGCTTCTAACCCTTAACTGTCATATTTCAGGCACTTTCCACTTCTACATCAAATGACTGCAGCACAGGGTAGAGCTTCTGAAGCTTCGAAGCACTGAAGCATTGAAATAGGCAATGGTCTTGGAAGCATCCAAGCTACCAACTAATATGATCTTTTCTTGCATAGAGCAAGTGTTAACTAAAAGTGAAAATTAGTTTGGGATGAGCTGATTTCTCTCCATTGCTACATGTCTTATTATAATCTCTAACATAATATTTGAAGAGAAAACCATCAGCAGGGAAAAGTAATGTCCAGCTACAGGGTCCACATGCTGTCTGAGCATTCTGTCTTCTCTCACTGAATGATTATGGCATCCTTCTCTAAAAATGACTTCTATCAGGATTACTGACATATTTCAAGTGCCTTTCAAACATGAAAAACATAAACTTTATAATAACAACAGCAAAATATATGCTTTGAGTACTCTGTCCCAGGCACCGTGCTAGGTGTTGGAAACACAGTGACAAAGCCAGGGTCCAGAGCCTATAATCTAACAGAAGAGGCAGATGTTTACCAAACAATCACCATTCATTGAGACAAGTGGCTCAGTAGAAAAAGTACCTGCAGCAGGGAAGCACGTCTGAAAACTCAAAGAGGAGGTGGCATCTAAGGCAAAACATAGAAAGAATGAGGGGGAGTTACCTAGGTGAATGGGGGAAGTAGGGAAAGAATGTGACCCAGAGGTAACAACATGTATGAAAACCCAGAAGCAAGAAAGACCATGTTCTGGAAACCAAAATATGTTTATCCCGACTACACTTGTATGTGGGAGTGGAGGAGAGGGGAAGTGGTGAATGGCTCGAAAGTTGAAAAAGTAAATAGGGGCCCAGTCTTAGAGATCTCATAGGCTATGGTGTCTGGAGCCCAGCAGGAAGTCACTAAAGTAAACAGCTTGTTCTTCTTCTGTGACTTGTAAGTAGCAAATGTGGATTCCAAGCATCTTGAAGACTGGGTTTATTTTCCTTAAATATTTGACTTGCTGATTTTTCTACTCCTATTTATTTTGTTTAAATAGAAGTCTTCTAAGGATAGATGAATGCTCTGAAAAAAATCAAAGTTTTTGTGGTGTTGGGGGATTGGAATTAGGAATTATTTTTTAAATTTCCTTTTTCTTTAGTTTTTAAAGCTATTGGTAATAACTCTCCATTTGTTATGAAAACATGAAAGAACTTTGGAATGCTTTCATGATAACAACACAAAAGACAATGTTTTCTATTATTTCTGCAGCAGGATTGGCCCATATCATTCAATTTGATGAAATATCCCCTAGCAGTAACTAGACTCAGTATAAATATCGCTGGCAATGATCTGTCTTTCTATCATCTCTCCATCTACAAATACATCTATTTTCTCATTTGTAAATCATTTGAAGCAGATCTAATAAACACATAACGAAAAAAACTGGTTTTAAAAATAGGTAAAGAAATTAAGAGGAAGAGTAAATCAGAATGTCACTAATATCAAGCCCACACTCAGAAAGGCACATGAGGTACTACTGTATAACTATTCAAAAATGCCCCAAACTTGAGTTTTCCAGTGGTTAAATCACAGAGACCTTATTTTGTTATAATAGTGATCTTCAATGTTGGCTACATATTAGAATCAGGAAGAGGGTGAGAGGAGGGTTTTTCCAAAATTAGCCTCACCATTTGAAAAATTAAGTTCCTGAGAGTGGGGGCATGTATTCATGCATATCTAATATGTAGCTATAGTTTTGTTATTTAGTGGGTCTGGCCACTGAATAACAAAATTCCAAATACCCATAAGCTTAAAAACACACTAGTTGCTGAAGAGAAACACAGCTTTTCCTGGCAACGAAGTCTGAGAGAACTTCCTCCTTTTCGTGGGTTCTTCTAAAGTGTATTTGGGATGTCTGGACAATGCTCCCAATACCACCCCTATCATAAACACAATGACAAGTCTGTGGTGAAGAATTTTTGGAGTGTGCTCTATTGGAAATCCAGCACCTAGTGCTGAAGTACAATTCAGAGAAGGTGGGCTTAGGAGGCTTGAGGGGCATTTCAGGGACACAGCTCTCTGATGTGCTCATTTCATTCAGAAAGACCATTTCTAGAGGAGCAGACAAAAAAAGAGTTTCTTCACCCACTCACCCACCTCCAAAAGAGAAGTTCTTTAAAACTGAAGCACATTTCTCAGCAGCCAGTCAAAGTAACAGCTCAATGTGCAATAATTTCAGATGATATATTTAAAGCATTAGAGATAGGAAGTGTCCTTAGTTTGCCAAGGGACCAGTAAGTAAACCTTAAAAGTCATTTTTGCTCAAACAAATGCTTAAGGATCACAGAGAAAGTCACTAGTGATCTATGGAATAATAGTGCACCTAACCTATGAAATAGGGGAAGATTTGAGAATTCGATTGATTTTTGACCTTTGCCACTGCAACAGAAACACCCCACCATCACAAATGTGTTTAAGTCTCATAGGATATGGAGCTCCAAATGTTACAATCTACTTTAAAAATCAAATAAGAGCCCAGATGCTGTCATATCCATGACATTCTGCTGCTTCTCACAGCCAGCTTGTGCCTGGGGGTCTCCAAGGATTCTGCTCTTCCTCATCCTCCTTTCTCTGAGATCTATGGAATTTAACTGACAATAACCTTAGAATTTCTACTTCTTCTTACCATCTACAGTGGAAGTTAGCAGAATGTCCACCATTATTTTCAAACTTCTTTTTAGCCCCAGAATTATTTTTTAAATTGAAATGTGACCTAAATCAAAATCAATTAGTTAAAAAATAGATAAGCATAGAGCTTCTCTGGTTTAAAGAACCCCATCACCCCACATTCTTCTCCTCAAAAGCCCTAGGTCTCTGGGGCTCGCTTCAAACATGAGTTTGAAAACCATTGCCTTTCATCAAGCATGGTGTATTAGTCCGTTTCACAGTGCTGATAAAGGCATACCCGAGACTGGGCAAGTTACAAAAGAAAGAAGTTTAATGGACTTACAGTTCCACGTGGCTGAGGAGGTCTCACAATCATAGCAGAAGGCAAGGAGGAGCAAGCCACATCTTACATGGATGGCAGCAGGCAAAGAGACCTTGTGCAGGGGAACTCCTCTTTTTAAAACCATCAGATCTCATGAGACTTATTCACTAGCATGAGAAAAACCCACCCCCATCATTCAATTACCTCCCACTGCATCCCTCCCATGGCACATGGGAATTGTGGAAGTTACAATTCAAGATGAGATTTGGGTGGGGACACAGCCAAACCATATCACATGGGTTTTGGTGAGCGCTGATGCCCTGAAACTGAAGGTAGGTTCAGATCAAGCAGCAGAATCTGTTAGCTCCAATGGAGACAACTCTTCTACCACAATACACTGAACCACCTACTTGCCCCATGTCTCCCTGAAACCTGGCTTTCTTCTGCTGCTTCTCTACAGAAGAAAATGTAGTGTATTTGAAATACCCTAGCTTGGCTATAATGAATACATTTTAAGCAATCCTGCTAACTCCATTTTGCCTACCCTGAGCTATGTAGGACATTCTGTTCTGAGAGCTTGTGGTCTGAGATACCTGGCATCTTTGTAACCAATTTTCTTAGAAACAGGGCCCACTGGCCCTGTATATCCTGTACATTCTGTTTTGCAACTGTGTAACTGCTTACCCCACATCTTGAGTAAAAAAAAACAACTTTAAATAGAATTTTTGTCAGGCACCCACCCTTCCCCTAACCTGCTCCTTCTGCTTCTGTAATAATCTGCTTACCGTCCCCTGACCCTAAACTGGTATAAAAATGGTTACCACCCTTTGTTCTGGGCCAAGAAGTTTGAGCTGTAGCTGACGCTCGGTTGCCGACCATTAAAGGTGGACTCCTCAACAAACTCAGAGCGTGGTGCTTCTTTTTTAAACTCACTTGGGTATAATATATTGAGGGAAAAAGACACTGAACTTGGAGTAAAAAAAAAAAACAGTTTTATCTCTAGCTGTATTATGTGCTAACTACAGGCAAGACTTTTCAAATCTCTGACCCTAACGTTCTCCATACACTGAAGAAAATAATTCCTTGCTGTGAATATTGAAAGAGGTAATGTTCATGAACATGCTTGATAGCACTAAAAAACACTATAGAATTAGAAGACTATTTTATTAGTTTCCTATTGGTGCTGTAAGAAAAAAAAATATCAGTAATTTAGTGTCTGAAAACAACACAAATTTATTATTGCAGTTCTGGAGGTCAGAATTCCAAACCAGGTCTCTAGGCAACAATCAAGGTATTAGCAGACTGTTTTTCTCCTGGAAGCTCTAGGGGAGAATCTACTTTCCTGCTTTTTTCAGCTTGTAGAGGTTGTTTGCATTCCTTGGCTCATAGTTCTACATCACTCTGACCTCTGCATCCATGGGCACATCTCCTTCTCTTGTCTGCTTCCCTTTTATAAAACCCATATAATTATATTGGGACTGTCCAAATATTCCAGAATAATTTCCCCATCTGAAAATCCTTAATCACATTTGCAAAGTCCATTTTATCATTTAAGATAACATATTCACCTGTTCCAGGGATTAGGACATGAACATCTTCAGGGAAGGCATTATTCACCCTAGCACAGTTATATATTAGATACTGTGATGGATAGTCTGAATTTGTCTCTCTGAATCTATATTCCACCCCTCTCCACATTGTGTGTGCCCCAGAAGACTGACCTCTACAGACTACATCAAACCAACTCTCTTTTCCCTCTCACTTATACTTGATTATGCCCAATAGCAGGTACTGGCAAGAGAGTAAAGGAACGGTAGGCTATGTGTTCCCAACACCAGATTCCTTGTTTCTGGACTACAGATTGGTAGCAGTTGTGTTCCTCTACCAAAAGCCCTAGCAGGCCTTCTCCATGTAGCTGTTGCCCTCTCCAAGCTCTGTAACCATCTCCATCCCTAGTTTCATCAGCACACAGGGTGATAATGCATCCCTGCTTTTGCTTGTCCTGGGATGCTTCCTTCTCCCTTGTTGGTTTTCTTTAACCACTAACCTGAAACCCTGACCACAGCTTTGTATATAGTCCCTTTATTACATTATCCTCTAGTTATCCTCTTTGAGTGAACCACCTTTTTCCTGTTGGGAACTCCAACTGATAAAATACTGATATTATTTTGGAAAGCTTACCATGACCACCTTTTAAAATCTTCCTACCTGCTCTCACTCCCTTGACTTCTCTAGTTTATTTGATAATGTCAATAACTCTTCCTTACTTTTCTAAATAGTGGAGAGGTATATTCTTTTAAAATAATCAGGATATCAGGCTTCTTTTTGCTCATTGAACAGGCCAAGCTCTTTCCACTTCAGGATTTTGCTACATGCTGTTCCCTCCAGCCGAAATGCTCTTCCAATTGCTAGATCCTTACCATTTGGATCTCAGTTGGGATGTCATCTCTTAATGAAGTCCTCTCCTCTGATTTAAATTAAACAACCATTATTCTTTACAACAACACTGCTTATTTCCCTCATAAAATTTTCACATCATTTGTAATGACATAACACATAATTTGTCTTTCTGTCTCCAAAACGGCAAGAGATCATGTCTACCTTATTCTCCCAGGGCTGACTACAAGGTCTTAAAAAATCTGGTAATGAACAAAAGACATAAAAATAGAAGGAATATGTTCTGCACAATGTCATTATATTTTTTCCTCACTTAATCCTTAGAACAATTTTTCAGATAAGTAGATATTAAATTTCATTTTACAGAAAGACAAGCCAATATTCAGTAAAGATGAGTAACTCGCTAAAGGTTAATCAACTAGTAAGCTTGAAACGGATTTGAAACCAAGCATTCTTTACTGAGTGGCTCTTGCTAAAAAAAAGCTAATGTTTTTTGAGCACTTACTTTGTGCTAGGCCTGTATAAAGTGATTTATAGACATTCCTTCATTTTAATGTTCATGACGGCCCTATAAAGTGGCATTCATTATCCTTACCTAACAATGAGGAAACTAAGCCTCAGAGAGGTGAAATGACTTGCCAGGGTCACACAGCTAAGAAGCAATGAAGTTTAGATTTAAATCCAGTTGAGTCTGACTGCAAAGCCCTTTCCTTTGCATCAAGAGTTTCTGAAGCCCTTAACACAGTGTCAGATACATTAAGACGTAGAATAAGGTAAGGCTTTCCTAAAAGGATGTGTTTCATATTTTCCTGAAAAACAATGAAAGAGAAATTCGTAGGCTTGTTCTTGGGAATGACAGCCTGCTATAACCAGAAGAGAAGGAAAACACATATTTTCAACTACTGTTTTGCTTCTATATTCTTCATTATATGTAATGATTCAAAGATTGGAAAAGGCATAACTTAGGTAGTTTGTAACAGAATAATGGGGTGAGGTGGAATAAAGAAGGCAAAGCTAGGTAAAGAGATTGGAAACAAACCCCTCGGCTATCTTAAGTGATTTCTAATTACTGGGATTGAAGCATCATGAAGTCAGGAATATTGTTTTTCTCACCCTATATCCCTAGAACAGCAACTGTCACATAACATGCATTCTATCAGTATATTATGAATGAAATATGTCTCTTGATACATTTAGATGGCATCCCAGCCAAAGAGAACACCTGGGGATCAGATTTCTGAATGACTCTTTATAATGTGAGGGAAGGTGAAAAATATGAGACGTGTCAGAAGACTAGGGATGGGAAAAGATTTTGAAAAGGTTATATACTTACATTTTCAAATAAATTAAAATAAATCAATGAGATACTTTCTGAGTGGTTTGTTTAACAGTATGGCCTGAAAGAACTTATCTATGAGGAACTCTAATGTTCACCAACATCCTTTGTTACATTAATTGAACACTTACTGTGTGCAGGAACTATAGAAAGTGTTTAAGTGTTTTATCCCATTTAATCCTCATAATAGTCCTATCAGGTAAGTACTATCATTAGTCTGTTTTCAGAGTTGAGGAAAGTGTACCACAGAAAAGTTGAGTAACTTGCCCTCTGGTCAGATTCCAATGCCTGGTCACATCATGGCCTCATTTAATCACTGTAGAAACTAAACCTGCCAAGGAATTTGGAAACAATATCTATTCATACAAGTGAATTGAGAGACTCACAAAATAAGGATTTGTGTTTCATTAAAGGTCACTTGTGTAAGGGGAGAGGAGGTTGAAGATGGAGCAAAACAGAGATGCACAACAGGTAGAAATAGAATGTGGATTAGATCAACATCAAAAGATGCTTAAAAAGCAAAATCCTTGGAGGGGTAGGGATTTGCCTAAGACTATTATTAAAAAATCAAAAAGCAACAGATGCTGGCAAGATTGTGGAGAAAAATGAACACGTTTACACTGTTAGTGGGAGTGTACATTAGTTCAACCATTGTGAAAGATAGTGTGGCGATCCCTCAAAGACCTAGATACAGAAATAACACTTGACACAGTAACCCTATTACTAGGTATAAACTCAAATGAATGTAAATCATTCTATTATAAAGACACATGCATGCATATGCTCATTGCAGCACTACTGACAATACCAAAGACTGGAATCAACCTAAATGCCCATCAATGATAGACTGGATAAAGAAAATGTGGTATATATACACCGCAGACTGGAATCAACCTAAATGCCCATCAATGATAGACTGGATAAAGAAAATGTGGTATATATACACCGCAGAATACTATGCAACCATAAAAAGGAATGATACCACGTTCTTTGCAGGGATACGGATGAAGTTGCAAGCCATTATCCTCAGAACTAATGCAGGAACAGAAAATCAAACATCACATGTTTTCTCTTATAAGTGGGAGCAGAATAAGAATACATGGACACATGGGAGGAACAACACACACTGGGGCCTGTCGAAGGTGGGGTAGGGGGGTGGGGAGTATCAGGAAGAATAGCTAATGGATACTGGGCTTTATATCTGGGTGATGGAAGGATCTGTGCAGTAAACTACCATGGGACACATTTATCCTGAACATTTTACACATGTACCCCTGAACTTAAAATAGAAGTTGAAGAAAAAAAAAGATTTGTTTAAGAAAACAGAAGCTTAGACAACCTTCGGTAGACCAATATGTATGCTAAAGCAACAAACTATGTTGTTTTTTTAAATTTCCTATTATGTAGAATAGAATCAGCAGATCCATTTTCTATTATAACCCATTTAAATGAATGAGATAGCACTCGAGAGGATTAGCTAAGATTATAACATGCATACAAAAGCACTGATGCTAATACATAGTTATCTAGGTCGGAACTAGAATGTCTATCTGAATCTCTTCTGCAGGATGGATTCCTCCTATTAATACATAAAATTATATTCTGGATGAATTTCCTTTTTTATTAATTACTACATTACTTATCCACTTAACCAGTATTAGTGTGTTTTCAGCACTGCATTTGGTCACATTTTAGCTTTGCTCTTTCACATAAACTCAGGTACTTTAATAGAACTTACTTGCTTCAATAAGTTTGGTTTTGTGTTCTAATTGCAATCACAGTTCCTAACATTTTTCAGGTAAGCCTAATATATATTTTCTAACAACATTAACCACACCAACTTAGATTTTAACTTAATGTATAAGCTCACATTTGAACACAACATCACAACCCTTAATATTTGTGGGTGGAAAAACAAGATAGAAAATCCACTATAAGAATTTGTTCAAATTCTGGTAATAAACCTCAAAAGCATATATTCCCTAGAAAGAAAATGATGTGCATTCTTCTGTCAAAAACACTCAAAAATTATGTATGGTACTTGGTAGCCTGTTATGGAGAAAAAAATAGTCTGAACATTCAATCACATGAGTAAAACTGCAGACCTGTCAGAATATTTCATCATGGTATTTGACAATACTGGACAGTTAGCCATTAACTAAAAGAATGGGTATGCCTAAATTACCTAAGAGCTTAAATAAAATTTACACAGAGCGATAAAGGTGGTATGGTTACCTGTGTTTCTTTCCATTTCAAAAGTCTGAGCTATGTTGTCTATAGAATAGTGCTGTTATTCTTAGCAAGAAATGGATGTTCTCTGTGGCGCATGATAATGTGATATCCAATGATACAGAACATGAGTTTTGGGTATGTGGAGGCAGATCCATGAGAAATGAATCATTTGGACCAGGAATCATCCCAAGAATGGTGTGCTGTGTTGGTATAATATTTCAGGTAGTGCCTGAAAATGGTAAAATGGAGTAGGTAGAGATATAATCAGCTCATTGGTAATGCCTGCTCTCAGGAGTTTAGGGACAGATTCATGTTTGACATGATGATGGTAAATTTTCTCACCCGTAAATTAAAACTGACAAATATAATGCAGTTATTGCAGTGTATGTTGCCTAACTATTAACATCCATTTATGTGAAAATATTTGATTTTAATAATAAAGTTCAGCTAATGATTAGTTTGGTTTCTTAATTTAAATATTATTTTAAAGACAGATGAACCACTATAATTTATTCAATTTTGCGCAGTGCTTATCTTAGCTGGATTATGTGTAATTTTTTTGGGAACGGCCCTCTACATATTTTATGAGCTGACATAATGTGAGAGTGAGGTCACTTATCATTGAGAGACATTCCCATATAATGTTAAATTTGTATTTCAGAGAATTGGATTTTTAAATGTATTGTGGATTCTGATTAGTGCATTATGACTTCATTAAAAATTAGTGCTCAGCTTTTAGAACCTGAGCTTATGGAGAACAGAAAATTTTCCTTGTTTCAGGATCCACAATGTTTGTCACAATTTCTGACATATGATAGGTCTTCAAGAAGTTTGTGTTTAATAGTTGGATGTCAGTTATTGCTCCAAGATATATGTCATCTGTTAAAGGTGGCATGTTCCATTTCCCTGCCCTATGTGTACATGTGATGGGACTTCAGGTGTAATAACATCCTGGCTTTATACCCATCTGTAACTTACCCCACCCCAAGGAGGAGGAAGTTATCTAATTGGCGGGGCATATCCACTGGGCTACACTTTTAAATTAGGGAAAGCTAATCAATATTTTGGGGGGTGGGGATAGAGTCTTACTTTGTCACGCAGGCTGGAGTGCAGTGGTGCAATCTTGGTTCACTGCAACCTCCACTTCCCAAGTTCAAGTGATTCTTGTGCCTCAGTCTCCCAAGTAGCTGGGATTACAGGCAACCACCACAATGCCCACCTAATTTTTGTATTTTTTTTGTACAGATGGGTTTTCACCTTGTTGGCCAGGCTGGTCTCGAGCTCCTAACCTCAGATAATCCGCCTACCTTGGCTTCCCAAAGTGCTGGGATTACAGGTGTGAGCCACTGTGTCTGGCTACTAATCAATATTTAAAATCCACAAGTTGGAAAAAATTCTGGTGCCTTCTCAACAAGTTAAACACAGAATTACCATATGACCCAGAGATTTCACTGCTAGGTATCTACCTAAAATAATTGAAAGTGGGTATTCAAGCAAATACTAGAAAACAAAAGTTCATAGCAGTACTATTCACCTAATAGCCAAAAAGTGAAAACAGCCAAAATGTCCATCAACAGATGAATGAATAAACAAAATGTGGTATATGCATACAATGGAATACTATGCAGCCCTAAAACCTAAGAAAGTTCTGTCACATGCTACATCATGGTTGAACTCTTGGAAATATTTTGCTAAATGATGAAAGCCAGACACAGAAGGCAACATATTATATGATGCTGTTCATGTGGAATTTCCATAATAGGCAAATTCTCCATAGAGAGAAAATAGATTAGTGCTTGCCAGGGTCTTAAGGGAGGGAAACTTGAAGGGGGAGGTAACTGTTTTATGGATATTGGGTTTTATTCTGTGGTAATAAACATGCTTAAAAACTAGATAGATGTCGTGGTTACACAATATTGTGAATACACTAAATACTACTTAATTGTATACTTCAAATGGTTAAAAGGTAAATTTTATGTTGTATATATTTTGCTGTTTGTTAGGCCATTTTTGCATTGCTATAAATAAATACCTAAGACTGGGTAATTTACAAAGAAAACCAATTTAATTCGCTCATAGTTGTACAGGCTTTACTGGAAGCATGGTGCTGGCATCTGCTCAGTTTCTAGGGAAGCCTCAGGAAGCTTACAATCATAGTGGAAGCCAAAGTGGAAGCAGGCACATCACATGGTGAGAGAAGGAGCAAGGAAGAGAGAGAATAAGGTAGGAGGTGCCACACACTTTTAAATGACAAGATCTCATGAGAACTCTATCACGATGATAGCACCAAGCCATAAGCCATCTGCCCCATGACCTATACACCCACCAGGTTCCATCTCCAGCATTAGGGCTTACAATTCAACAAGAGATTTGGGTGGGGACAATTATCTAAATTATACCATTCCACCACTGGCCCCTCCCAAATCTCATGTCCTTCTCACATTGCAAAATAAAATCATGCCTTCCAAACAGTCCCTCAAAATCTTAACTCATTCCAGCATTAACTCAAAAGTCCAAAGTCCAAAGCATTATTTGAGACAAGGCAAATATCTTCCACCCTTGAGCCTATAAAACTGAAAACAAGTTAGTTACTTCCAAGATTCAATGGAAGTAGTGTCACTGGGTAAACATTCCTGTTCCAAAAGGAAGAAATTGGCCCAAAATAGGGGGCTACAGGTTCCATGCAAGTTCAGAACCCAGCAGAGAAGTCATTAAATCTTAAAGCTCCAAAATAATCTCCTTCGACTCCACATCACTCATCTAGGGCACACTGGCATGAGGAGTGGGCTCCAATGGCCTTGAGCAGCTCCACCTCTATGGCTTTGCAGGATACAGCACATATAGCTACTCTCCAGGTGTAGGGTGCAAGCTGCTGGTGGATTTGACATTCTCGGCTGGAGGACGGTAGCCCCAGTCCCACAGCTCCACTAGGCAGCACCTCAGTGGGGACTCTGTGTGGGGCCTTCAACTCCATATTTCCCCTGTGCACTGTCCTAGGAGATGTTCTCTTTCGGGGCTCAGCCCCTGCAGCAGGCTTCCTGGGCACTCAGGCTGTTTTCATATATCCTCTGAAATCTAAGTGGAGGCTGCCAAGCATTCTTCGCTCTTGCATTCTACATACCTACAGGCTTAACATCACATGGAATCCACCAAGGCGTATGGCTTGCATTCTCCAAAGTGGTACTTCAAAGTGTACCTGGGCCCCTTTGAGCCACAGCTGGAGCTGGAGTGACCAGGATATGGGTGCAGTGTCCTGAGGCTGTGCAGGGTAGTGAAGCCCTGGGCCTGGCCCATGAATGCATTCCATATTCATAGGTCTCTGGGCCTGTGATGGGACAGGCTACTTGGAAGGTCTCTGAAGTACTTTGAGACCTTTTCCCCATTGCCTTGGATATTATCGCTTGGTTCACTTTTCATTATGCAAATATCTCTAGCAAGCAGCTGCTCTCAAACCTGCTAGAATACCTCTCTCTAAAGAGCTTTTTCTTTCTCTGCCATAGGGCCAGGCTGCAAGTTTTCCAAACTTTTACACTCTGCTTCCCTTTTAAATATAAGTTCTCATGTAAGTCATTTCTTTGCTCCTGAATCTGAGAATAGACTATTAGAAGAATCCAGGGTACCTCTTGAATACTTTGCTGCTTAGAAATTTCTTCCACCAGATGCCCTAAATCATTACCCTTTAATTCATAATTCCATAGATTTCCTAAGGCATGAACAGAATGCAACCAAGATTTTTGTTAAGGCATAACACACATGACATTTGCTCCAGTTCCCAGTAAGTTCCTTATTTCCATCTGAGACCTCAGCAGCCTGGACTTCATTGCCCATATCACTATCTGCACTTGGTCACAACCATTTAATCAATTTCTAAGAAGTTCCAAACATTCTCTCATCTTCCTGTTTTCTTCTGAGCCCTCCAAACTCTTCCATCCTATGTTTGTTACCCAGTTCCAAAATTGCTTCCACATTATCAGTCATCTTTATAGCAATACCCCACTCCTGGTACCAATTATCTGTGTTAGGCCATTCTTGCTTTGCTATAAAGAAATACATGAGACTGGATAATTTACAAAAACAAAACAAAACAAAAAACAGGTTTAATTGGCTTATGGTTCTGCAGGCTTTACTGGAAGCATGGTTCCAGCATCTGCTGGGCTTCTAGGGAGGCCTCAGGAAGCTTACAATCAATCACAGAAGAAAGCAAAGGGGGAACAAGCACGTCACATGGCAAGAGGAGGAGCAAGTGAGAGAGTGGGGTAGGAGGTGGCACACACTTTTAGATGACTAGATATTGTGAGAACTCACTATAACAAAGTCAGAACTGAGCCACAAGGGATCCACGCCCATGATCCAAACACCTGCCATAAGGCCCCACCTCCAATATTGGGGATTATAATTCAACATGAGATTTTGGAGGTAGGGTCAAGTATCCAAACTATATCACCTGCAATAAAAAAAAAGCTCAAAGGCACTGATGATTCATATTTTTCTGTCACTTTCTGCCTAGAATCAGTAAGAGGCAGCACCCTGGGTAAATGTAGTGGCTCCTGTGGGCTCAACCATTCCCTTGGGTTTGCTGTCCTGATGTCTTGGACTTGAGACAGTTAGGGGATGTGACAGAATGCAAATATCAGAAAACCCTTTTCACTATAAATATAAAACCAAATTCTTCTGTTGGATTTATTAGTAATAATTATGGCATTCTGTCTCCATCTCTCTGCATCTTTAATCTTATTTCCCAATGAACTTTTAACTTGGAAAGGAATGAATGGAATACTATTTATTGGCATACACACTCTCCATCAGCAAAATTGAAAACCATGATAAGCGTGGCTCCTATGGCTTCCTTAAATTCGATGATTTATAGGTTTAACAGTAAATGACTAAAGACAGAGCAGAGCCTTTAGGTCCCCTTCTACTACAGTGCCTCCTCCAAGGTCTACTAAACCAGGCTGAGTATCTGCTTTGATAATACAACAATTAAGAAAATAACTGGTCTGTCCTCAAAACTCTGGAACAATGTAGGCACAATGCCTTCATTCAGCATTCTCCTAGTTCAATCATCCAAGCCTCTTATGTATCCACCTCATGGGATCTGAGAGACTTGCTGAGGGTTTCCCAGTGTGTTAGGAGTCAAGCCAGAAACAACAGACTGAATTCCCTGGCTACTTGAAGTCCTCTTTAAACTATAATACATTTTCAGTTCTGTGCCAACAATCTTGGGGTATATTTTCTTAATGATCTAAAGATTCAACTAACTATGCCACCATCTAGTGCATTTTCCCAGGTTCTGGATAGGGCAGGAGTCAACATTAATGTTTTTTTTAAAAAATTACTATATTTATTATTACAATGGTTTGTTCCACCATGATAATTTCCTTACTGAGTGAATCTGAACTTCTAAAATCAAGATATATTTTTACTTTTTAATATTTTAATTAGTTTAAGTATTAACAAATGAAAAATGGTATATATCTATAGTTTTACTATGTGATGTTCTGATACGTGTATACATTGTGGAATGAGTAAATCAATGAAATTAACATATCTATATCCATATCACCTTTCACCTTTATTATATTGGAGAATGATAACATTTAAAATATGCTCTTAGAAATTTTTAAGTATATAGCACATTATTGCTAACTATAGTCACCATGCTGTACAATAGATCTCCAGAAAATATGCTAGCTCTTCCACTTTTGGACTGCATGACTTTGCAGGAGTTAGTCAAACTCATTGAGCCTCAATTTCCTTGTGTAAAATGGAGAAATTAGCATTAACTGCCTGTAAGATGAGTTTTGAGGCTTAAATGTGATATAGTCCACTTTTCATAGTACCTAGCACACAGCAGGTGCTTCATACATGCTAATTTAGTCCCTCTGCCAAATGGCAAAAGTGCAAATTACTTTTGCACCAACCTAATAATATTCCAAATAAATATTTCAACACATTTGTAATTTCTCTTTTAAATTGCCTATTCAAATCCTTTGTTTGTTTATCTATTAGGTAGTTCTTTTTTCTTATGAACTTGTAGGAGTATTTTGTGTGTTAGTAACATCTAGCCTTTCTTCTATCAGATGTGTGCAAATATTTTCTCCCAATAGATTAATTTTATATAATTAAATCTGTAGAGATTCTTTTTCTTTAAAGAACATGGATCCATGTCATGTTTAAGGACCATCACCTCACAGTCATATACATATTTTTATACCCTTTTCTAATACTTCAGTAGTTATTTTTTTACATCACTTTTAATATATCTAGAATTTACCTTTGTATATGTTGCAAAGAAGCAGTTCTATTTTTATTTTCTTCTGTTTTTATTTTGAAAAAGCCACAGTTTTGCTGCTGATTTCAATAATACTTCTATCATGCAGCAGGTTCCCATATATACTTGGATCTGTATTCTTCATTCTGTTCCACTGATTTACTTGTCCACATTTGGACCAATATTATACTCGTTTATGTTAAATTTCATATCTAACAGGGGCACTTTTCTTTCACTTTTCCCTTTTCCCTAATATTCCCTTAACAAACGTAGCATCTATGTTCTTCCATAGAAACTTTAGAATCATGATCTTAAGTTTTAAAAATAATATTAAGTGCTTAAGATAACATAATTCTTGCCATGCAGAGGGAATGGTATGTCTCTCACCTTCTACAGCTCTTGTTTTTTTTCTTCTATTAAATACAATGTTGTGATTAATCTCACATAGATTGTCTCTTCCTAATTAGTTCTATTCCTGGGTGATTTTTTAAATTACCACCGTGTTTGGGAATGGGATTTGTCCTGTTTCTAATTGGTTAGTGTCAGTATAATTAAAAGTAATTGCTTTATAATATATATTTTGCATCAAGCCACCCAGTTAAATTATTATTCATTCAAATGATTTTATAGTTGAATCTCTTGGATTTTATAGATATATAGTGGTATCATATGCAAATAATAATAATTTTGTCATTTTTCTATTTATAAAACTAATTTCTTTTCCATAACATATAACACTAACAAGTACCTCTAAAACAGTGTTGAATAGTAGTAACAATGGGACAATTTCTGTCTCGTTACCGGTTTTAATGAACATGCAATTTATATTTCTCTATTTATTATGATGTTTACAATTGGTTTATGGTAAATGCACTTCATTGTATTTAAGAATTAGCATTATTTTCTTAATTTTTTTAATTTTTAATTATCCAGGTTCAGAAAGCCAAATATCACATATTCTCACTCATGTGGGAACTAAAAAAATCGAACTTATGGAGATAGAGAGTAGAATAATGATTACCAGGGACTGGGAACGGCACTGGCATGGGGTGGTAGAGAAGGAATGGTTAACGAGTACAAGCATATAGTTAGGTAGAATTAGCATTTTTTTTTCTGTTTCAACTGATGACATAGCCTATCGACTTCAAATCTATCATACTGAGAGATATACCATACTGATTACCAATTGTTGAGACAGCCTTGCATTACTAGAATGAATCTGACTTTGTAATTAAAATGTTTCTGTCAATCTTCCTTTCAAACTCTCCATCTTCTTGGCCCAACAGTCAACCTGATTCCATAGAGATGAATAAGTTAAGGAAAATCTATTTGTTCAGGAATGTCAGAAAACTGACTTGTGTGCTTCCCTGCCCTTTATGATCTCTAGGTAGGGTACCTCTGCTCTTCAGTTCTTTGCTTTTTCAGGCTGGGAACTTGCCATGAGTCACAATGGCAGCTGAGCCTCAGAGGAAAGATGGTCTGAGTCTGCTAACTTGTCTGCCTATGCAGATGTTATTTCTATCTTGCTGACGGAATGAGTTTTCATAGTTCAGCCGCACATGGCCCAGATGGCAATAAGTTTTGGAATCCCATAGCATTCCTTTTGATTTGTGGGATATGTGCATTTGTGTAATAAGCAGTAAAGAGAACAACATAGGCTACCGTTTGAATAAGACTGTCATGAATATTTGAGCAAGATCTAAATGTTCTCCTGCCACAGTTTAAAGCCCAGTCAATTAACATCTTCTTCCTAGATGTCAATGAAAGTTTAAAATACTGCATAGCAACATATCTTCACCATATTTTACTTTTCTAGAAGAGTCCCTCCCAAGTTAGAACTCAGACTCATGTCGGTCATTCATTGAGTATATACATAACCTACTCTGTAGGCAGTGTGCTAGGTTCTAGTAATCCAAATTGAGTCAAAAGCCTGCTCTCAAGGCACTCTAATAGGGAAGAGACATATGTCAACAAATCAGTGTCACACAATGAGATAAGGTGCAATAAAACAGAAGGCATGGGATCAATATCCTTCAAGTCTTCCCCACTTAGCTTCCATCTTGGATATGGTAATCAATTTTCTTTCTCCAGTCTTAATCAGGGGCCTCATCTAAGGCAATAATCTATCTTCAAGACACTATCTTCTAAAAGGCAATAACATACTAAGAAGAGTGGCTCATCATCTCTGTATCCCCAACAGTGCCGAACACAGAACCTTGCTTTGAATCAGTAGGTGCTCTGTCTGCTTTGGATTGCATGAACACATGAATACAGTCAAATATCAAAAGCATTAAGGCCTTTAGAGAGTACAAAGCAAAAATGAATGAATGAATAGGGAATAAAGAGGCTGATAAAAATGGATAAATGCACATAAAAGCATAACTAGTGTCACAAAGTTCTCTCTCAAGTAAAATGACACTAATAGCACCACTGTTTCTCAAAGGGAGGCCACTATGTTTTAAAATAGAATGTGCTATATGCCTCCAGCTTGTTTTCTTATAGATGTTGGGTGTATCCTGACAAAATCTAGATTTTGCTTTCATGCACGTGCTTTTCAGTCACTTGGAAATGTAATAGCTCAGAATAGCCATTTTTAGTCATACTTAATTCAGATTGCCTGAAATAACATATGCCTCAAATAAATCAGGCTTTACTATATGTGTATAAAAAATTGACCAACACTTCATACACACTCCTCCTCTCTGGCTCTTCCTCATGACATCTTTTATATAGGAGTGAGAAGCATTGACTCAACTTCAAATTCTTCACTGTCTTATTCAATAAACTTCCAACTGCCTGGCATAACTGGGGAATGGCATATATAGATCAATAAAACATTCTAGTTACTGGAGACCCACCAAATATAGTTAGATCCTCACTAAATATATCACATATAGATAGAAATATACAATAGTAAAATGACAGTTAAGTCAAATTTGATTTTTCTCTGATGATTCAGAAGCTCTTTTAAATTCAAGAATCAAGGTGTAAGATATACTTAGCATGGTAAGTCACTCACTATTGGGCATGTCTATTACCGTCATCATTCCAGCCCTAGGACTGGCTAACATATTACAAACAGATAAGTTACAGAATGTCACAAACACCTACTTTGGTTATTCAGATATCATAGAACCTTAAAACCTAAAGATCCTTGATCAGGTTGTGTATCCTAAGTCAGGATCGTTTAGCTTGGTAGTGCTCTGTTTTACTCAGATTTTAGAACCTTTTATTCAAATGAAACCCCAAGAATAGCCCCTATATATAGACCAGTATAAAAGAACTACTTGGGTCATAGTTGGGGGTTAAGGTTGCAGAGTTCCTCCTTCAGTTATCTCTGTGGTACCTCTGTGGAAGCCTATTACTACAGAACATAGTTTATAATTAATAGTTTTGGCTAAACAAGTAAGTTTCAAATGAGGAAAATAAAGTCTACAACATTAAAGTGACTTGCTCAGGCTCACCCTATAAAAGCAGTGACTGATCTAAAACTAAAAGCCAAGTCTCCTGACTCCCAGTCAAGGGGCATTTTTCCACCCTTGAGCCGTCTGTCTCTGCAGTTTCTCTTGTCTTATATTTGCCCTAAAAAAATACGAGTTAGTACTGATATCTGAGGGTTCGAGGTTAAGCATTATGACTGATTTCAGCCATGTCCTACAAGCTCTCCTGAAAAAAAAATAGATCTTTCTCTTATTTTAGGCCATTAATCAAACAACTGGATATCCCAGATCCAGGAGTTAGTATAAATTACAAGTCTCTGAAGCTTTAGTTCTAACAATTACCAGTTTAGCAGGAGTTGCTTTATAGTTCATTCATCTGTTCATATCTTTATGTTATATATTGGTTTTTATATGAAAACATTCTTTCCAACATTGTCTTGTTTTAGTATGCTGGGACCTAGCACTGGTGATAATGGTTATTTGTAAAAACCGTAAGTTAAAAATAATAAAAATAGAATATGACGTGCTTTAATGTGAAAATTTTGTTTTCACACCACAAACACAGACACACAAACACACACCCATTACACTATTATGAGGAGATTTCCAAAAGTTGATGAAAAAATGGAAGTAAAAGATAAAAATGAAAAATATAAACTTTATTCCCCAATGTAAGCTCTATCAAGGTCAAGACAATTTTGTAAGCCATGATCCTAGCCATTTAGTCCATTTCTGAAGAACTAAGCATCCTGGGAATTTCACCATGTCACTGCAGTCTTTTTTACATTATCCAATGAAGAAAAATGAGTGCCCTTTACAGATCTTTTTAAGATGAGAAAACAAAAAGAAGTCAGCAGGAGCCTAATAAGGACTTAAAGTAGATGCGTAACAATTTCCCATTGAAACTCATAAAATTGTTCTTGTTTGACGAGAGGAATGAGCTGGAGCATTGTCGTGGTGGTGAAGGACTGGTGAAGCTTTTTCAGGCATTTTTCTGCTAAAACTGTGCCTCACTTTCTCAAAACATTCCTGTTATAAGCAGATGTTATCATTCTTTGGCCCTCCAAAAAATCAACAAGCAAAATGCCTTGAGTTACTTCACTTAGAATAATAGTATATAATCTCATCCAAGTCACTGCAAATGCCATTAATTCATTCCTTTTTATGACTCAGTAGTATTCCATCATATATATATGTGTTCTGTTCCATTGGTCTATATGCCTATTTTTATAACAGTACCATGCTGTTTTGGTGACTATGGCCTTATAGTATAGTTTGAAGTCAAATAATCTTATGCCTCCAGATTTGTTCTATTTGCTTAGTCTTGTTTTGAATATATGGGCTCTTTTTTGGTTCCATATAAATTTTATGATTGTTTATTTTGTACTTCTGTGAAGAATTATGGTGGTATTTTAATGAGAATTGCATTAAATTTGTAAATTGCTTTTGGCAATATGGTTATTTAAACAATATTGATTCTACCTATTTATGAGAATGGGATGTGTTTCAATTTGTGTCACCTATAATTTATTTCAGCAATATTTTGTAGTTTCCCCTGTAGAGTTTTTTAACCTCCTTGGTTGGGTATATTCCTAAGTATCTTCTTTTATTTTATTTTATTTTTCTGCAGGTATTGTAAAAGGGGTTGAGTTCTTGATTGATCCTCCACTTGGTCACTGTTGGTGTATAGAAGAGCTACTGATTTGTGTACAGTAATCTTGTATCTGGATACTTTGCTGAATTCTTTTATTCTAGCTTTTTGGAGGAGTCTTCAGGGTTTTGGAGGTAAACAATCATATCATCAGCAGTGATGGTTTGACTTCCTCTTTACTGATTTGGATGCTCTTTACTTCTTTCTCTTGTCTGATTGCTTTGGCTAGGACTTCCAGCACTATGTTGAAGAAGAGTGGTGAGAGTGGGCATCCTTGTCTAGTTCTAGTTCTCAGAAGGAATGCTTTCGACTTTTCCCTATTCAGTATTATGTTGTAGCCACTGCTTTGATTGTACCTTGTCTTCAAGATTGTACTGGTAGTCAGGTTTCATCTCCTGTTACACTTCTGTGAAGAAATGCTTCAGAATCTTGATTCTACTTGTTTAAAATTACCATTAAAATCTCTGCTGTTATCTACAGCTTATCTGGATCCAATAGGTGTGACACTCATGGAGCGGAGTTTGCTCAATTTTAATATTTCACTCAGAACTGTGTAAAATGAACAAATTGTGATGTCTATGGTGTTGGATATAGTTTCTTCTGTTAATCTTCAGTCCTATTTAATTAGGGCACAAACAAAATGATTTTTTTCCTCGAAAATTAATATGGATGGTCTGCCGCTGAAGGCTTCATCTTCAACATCATCTTATCCCTTCTTAAATGAGTTATCCATCTGTAAACTGCTGATTCCTTTGGTGCATTACCCCATAATCTTTTCATAAAGCATGAGTGATTTCAGTATTTTTACATCAATCTTCATGATAAATGTTCTGTTTGTTTTGTTTCATTTTTAGCAGAATTCATGTTGCTGTGATAAGGGCTCTTTTCCTTTTTTTTTTTTATTGTACATTAACTTTTGGGGTACATGTGCAGATCTTGCAGGATTGTTGCATAGGTATACACAAGCCATGGTGGTTTGCTATCTCCATACCCCCATCACCTACATCAGGCATTTCTCCCAGTATTATCCCTCCCCAACCTCCCTGCCCCCGCTGTCACCCCCTGGCCCCCCAGCCCCAACATACCCCAGTATGTGATGCTCACCTCCCTGTGCCCATGTGCTCTCATTGTTCAACACCAACCCATGAGTGAGAACATGTAGTGTTTGGTTTTCTGTTCTTGTATCAGTTTGCTGAGAATGATGTTTCCAGATTCAACCATGTCCCTCTAGAGGACACAAACTCACAGTTTTTTATGGGCACATAGTATTCCATGGTGCATATGTGCCACATTTTCTTTGTTCAGTCTATCATTGATAGGCATTTGGATTGGTTCCAGGTCTTTGCTATTGTAAACAGCGCCACAATGAACATACTTGTGGGTATGTCTTTATAATAGGATAATTTATAATGCTTTGGGTATATACCTAGTAATGGGATTGCTGGGTCAAATGGAATTTCTATTTCTAGATCCTTGTGGAATCACCACAATGGTTGAACTAATTTACACTCCCACCAACAGTGTAAAAGCATTTCTATTTCTCCATATTCTCTCCAGCATCTGTCTCCAGATTTTGTAATGATCACCATTCTAACTGGCGTGAGATGGTATCTCAATGTGGTTTTGATTTGCATTTCTCTAACAACCAGCGATGATGAGCATTTTTTCATATCTTTGTTGGCCTTATATATGTCTTCTTTTGAAAGTGTCTGTTCATATCCTTCACCCACTTTTGAATGGGTTTGTTTGTTTGTTTTTTTTTTTCTTGTAAATCTGCTTTAGTTCTTTGTAGATTCTGGATATTAGCCCTTTGTCAGATGGGTGGCTTGTAAACATTTTTTTCCCATTCTGTTGGTTGCCAGTTCACTCTAATGATTGTTTCCTTTGCTGTACAGAAGATCTGGAGTTTAATTAGATCCCATTTGTCTATTTTGGCTTTTGTTGCCATTGCTTTTGGTGTTTTAGTCATGAAATATTTGCCTATGCCTATGTCCTGAATGGTTTTGCCTAGGTTTTCTTTTAGGGTTTTTATGGTGTTAGGTCTTATGTTTAAATCTTTAATCCATCTGGAGTTAATTTTAGTGTAAGCTGTCAGGAAGGGGTCCAGTTTCAGCTTTCTGCACATGACTAGCCAGTTTTCCCAATACCATTTATTAAACAGGAAATCCTTTCCCCATTGCTTGTTTTTGTCAGGTTTGTGAAAGATCAGATAGTTGTAGGTGTGTGGCATTGCTTCAGAGGCCTCTGTTCTGTTCCACTGGGCTATATCTCTGTTTTGGTAGTGGTATCATACTGTTTTGATTACTGTAGCCTTGTAGTATAGTTTGAAGTCAGGTAGAGTGATGCCTCTAGCTTTGTTCTTCTTGCTTAGGATTATCTTGACTATGCAGACTCTCTTTTGGTTCCATATGAAGTTTAAGGTGTTTTTTCCAGTTGTGTGAAAAAGGTCAATGGTAGCTTGATGGGGATAGCATTGAATCTATAAATTACTTTGGGCAGTATGGCCATTTTCATGATACTGATTCTTCCTAACCATGAGCATGGAATGTTTTTCCATTTGTGTCCTCTCTTATTTCCTTGAGCAGTGGTTTGTAGTTCTCTTTGAAGAGGTCCTTTACACCCTTTGTTAGTTGTATTCCTAGGTAGTTTATTCTCTTTTTAGCAATTGTGAATGGGAGTTCACTCATGATTTGGCTCTCTTTAAGTCTGTTATTGGTGTATAGGAATGCTTGTGATTTCTGAACATTGATTTTGTATCCTGAGACTTTGCTGAAGTTGCTTATCAGCTTAAGAAGATTTTGGGCTGAGATGATGGGCCTTCTAAATAAAGATGATGGGACTTATAAATAATCATGTTGTCTGCTAATAGAGACAATTTGACTTTCTCTTTTCCTAATTGAATACTTTTTATTTCTTTTCCTTGCCTGATTGCTCGGTCTAGAACTTCCAATACTATACTGAATAGGACTGGTGAGAGAGGGCATTCTGGTGGGGTGCCAGTTTTCAAAGAGAATATTTCTAATTTTTGCCCGTTCAGTATGATATTGGCTGTGGGTTTGTTGTACACAGCTTTTACTATTTTGAGACACATTCCAATGATGCATAGTTTATTGAGAGTTTTTAGCATAAAGTGCTGTTGAATTTTGTCAAAGGCCTTCTCTGCTTCTATTGAGATTATCATGTGGTTTCTGTTTGGTTCTGTTTATATAATGGATTAGGTTTATAGATTTGCATACGTTGAACCAGCCTTGTATCCCTGGAATGAAGCCTACTTGATCGTGATGGATAAGTTTTTTGATGTACTGTTGCATTCGGTTTGCCAGTATTTTATTGAAGACTTTTGCATCAATGTTCATCATGGATATTGGCTTGAAGTTTTCTTGCTCAGTTGTATCTCTGCCAGGTATTGGTATCAGGATGATGTTGGTCTCATAAAATGAGCTAGGAAGGATTTCCTCTTTTTGTATTGTTTGGAATTGTTTCGGAAGGAATGGTACCAGCTCTTCTTTATACTTATGGTAGAATTCAGCTGTGAAACCATCTGGACCTGCACTTTTTTTTATTGGTAGGCTATTAGTTACTGCCTCAACTTCAGCCCTTGTTATTGGTCTATTCAGGGTTTTAACTTCTTCCTGATTTAGTCTTGGGAGGGTGCAAGTTTCCAGGAACTTATCCATTTCTTCCAAATTTACTGGTTTTGTGCATAGAGTTGTTTGGGTAATCTCTGATGGTAGTTTGTATTTCTGTGGAATTGGTGGTGATATTCCCTTTATCATTTTTTATTGCAACTAATTGATTCTTCTCACTTTTCCTTATTAGTCTGGCTAGTGGTCTATTTTGTTGAACTTTACAAAACACCAGTTCCTGGATTTACTGATTTCTTGAAGGCTTTTTTGTATCTCGATCTCCTTCAGTTCTGCTGTGATCTTAGTTATTTCTTGTCTTCTGCTAGCTTTTGAGTTTTTTTTTTTTTTTATCTTGCTCCTCTAGCTCTTTCAATTTTGACCACAGGGTGTCAATTTTAGATCTTTCCTTACTTCTCATGTGGGCATTCATTGCTATAAATTTCCCTCTAGACACAGCTTTAAATGTGTCCCAGAGATTCTGGTACGTTATATCTTCGTTCTCATTGGTTTCAAAGAACATCTTTATTTCTGCCTTCATTTCATTGTTTACCCAGTCATCATTCAGGAGCAAGTTGTTCAGTTTCCATGTGGTTGTGCAGTTTTCAGTGAGTTTCTTAACCCTCAGTTCTAATTTCATTGCACTGTGGTCTGAGAGACTGTTTGTTATGATTTCCATTTTTTTGCATTTGCTGAGTGATTTACTTCCAATTATGTGGTCAATTTTACAGTAAGTGCTAAGTGGTGCTGAGAAGAATGTATATTCTGTTGATTTGGGGTGGAGGGTTCTATAGATTTCTATTAGGTCCACTTAGTCCAGATCTGTGTTCAAGTCTTGGATATGCTTGTTGATTTTCTGTCTCAATGATCCATCAAATATTGACAATGGGGTGTTAAAGTCTCCCACCATTTTTGTGTGGGAGTCTAAGTCTCTTTGCAGGTCATTAAGAATTTCCTTTATGTATCTGGGTGCTCTTGTATTGGGTGCATATATATTTAGGATAGTTAGCTCTGCTTGTTTCACTGATCCTTTTACCATTATATAATGCCCTTCTTTGTCTCTTTTGATCTTTGTTGATTTAAAGTCCATTTTCTCAGAGACTAGGATTGCAACGCCTGCTTTTTTTTGCTCCCCATTTGCTTGGTAAATCTTCTTCCATCCCTTTATTTTGAGTCTGTGTGTGTCTTTACACATGAGATTGGTCTCCTGAATACAGCACACCGATGAATCTTGACTTTTTATCCAGTTTGCCGGTCTGTGTCTTTTGATTGGGGCATTTAGACCATTTACATTTAACATTAATATTGTTATATGTGAACTTGATCCTGCCATTTTGTTATTGGCTGGTTTTGTTTGCCCATTAGTTGATGCAATTTCTTCATTGCATCATTGGTCTTTACCATTTGGTACATTTTTGCGGTGGCTGGTACTGGTTGTTCCTTTCCATGTTTAGTGCTTTCTTCAGGAGCTCTTTAAGGTAGGTCTGGTGAAGACGAAATCTCTCAGCATTTGCTTGTCTGTGAAGGATTTTATTTCTCTTTCACTTATGAAGCTTACTTTGGCTGGATATGAAATTCTGAGTTGAAAGTTCTTTTCTTTTAAAATGTTGCATATTGACCCCCACTCTCTTCTGGCTTGTAGGGTTTCTGCCAAGAGATCTGCTGTGAGTCTGATGGGTTTACCTTTGTAGGTGACCCGTCCTTTCTCTGTAGCTGCCCTTAGCATTTTTTCCTTCATGTCAATCCTAGGGAATCTGATGATTATGTGCCTTGGGATTGCTCTTCTTGAGGAGTATCTTAGTGGTGTTCTCTGTATTTCCTGTATTTGAATGTTGATCTGCCTTCCTAGGTTGGGGAAGTTGTGGATTATATCCTAAAGAGTGTTTTCCAGCTTGGATTCATTCTCCCCATCACATTCAGGTACACCAATCAAGTGTAGATTAGGTCTTTTCACATAATCCGATATTTCTTGGAGGCTTTGTTCATTTCTTTTCACTCTTTTTTCTCTAATCTTGCCTTCTTCTTTTATTTCATTGAGTTGATCTTCAATCTCTTATATCTTTTCTTCTGCTTGATTGAGTCAGCTATTGAAACTTGTGTATGCTTCGTGAAGTTCTCGTGCTGTGGTTTTCAGCTCCATCAAGTCGTTTATGTTCTTCTCTAAGCTGGTTATTCTAGTTAGCATTTCGTCTAACCTTTTTTCAAGGTTTTTAGTTTCTTTGCTTTGGATTAGAATATGTTCCTTTAACTCAGAGAGGTTTATTATTATCCACCTTTTGAAGCCTGCTTCTGTCAATTTGTCAAACTCATTCTCCATCCTGTTTTGTTCCCTTGCTGGTGAGGAGTTGTGATCACTTTGAGGAGGAGAGGAATTCTGGTCTTTGATTATTTCATTCTTTTGTGTGTGCTGATTTCTTCCCATCTTTGTGGCTTTATGTACCTTTGATTTCTGAAGTTGGTGATTTTGGATGGGATCTCTGAGTGTGCATCCTTTCTGTTGATGTTGAAGCTATTTCTTTTTGTTTTATAGTTTTCCTTCTAACAGTCAAGCCCTCTGCTGTAGGACTGCTGGAGGTCCATTCCAGATCTTACTTGCCTGTGAATCACCCATGGGGGCTGCAGAGCAGCAAGGATTGCTGCCTGACCTTTCCTCTGGTAGCTTCATCCCAGAAGGGTACCCATCAGGTGTCAGCCAGAGCTCTCCTGTTATTAGGTGTTTTTTTTTTTTTTTTGATTATTCAGGGATTAGGGAGTCGCTTGAGGAGGCAGTCTGTCCCTTGTCTGCCTGTAGAGGCACTGCTGGGCTGCCTTGGACTCAGCCTGGCTGCTGTATAGGCTTCTTCTGGGTTTTGTTTACACAGGTGAGATTAGACCCACCTTTGCCATGGTGGATGTCCTTCCCCCCACCAAGTTCGATCATCTCGGGTCAAGCTCAAACTGATGTGCTGGCTGCAAAACTCTCAAGCAAGAGGGCTTCAGTTTGCTGGTCTTTGTGTGGGTGGGACTTGCCAAACTGTATCACTTGTCTCCCTGCTTTCAGCATTCCCTCTTTCTGTGGGGCAGGTAGATCCGTCCCACAGGCGGTCTCTATGCTAGTCAAACCTTCCACCCAGATCTGTGCTGACAACTCACAGTTCTGGGCCAGCCCAAGCTGTTGCTCAGATCTCTGTTGGTAGCTCACAGCCCTTTTCAGCCCCATAGTGTTCTCCTGGACTGTGGGTTGGAGAGGCCATGGGAGAAATGCAGTATCTGAACCGGAGTGCTGAGGGGTAAAGAACCCAATTCTCAAGCCAGTTGCACTTCCTGGGTGGGACAATGCCCCACCCTGCCTCAGTTTACCCTCCTTGTGCTATACCCATTGTCCAACCAGTCCCATTGAAATGAACATTGTATGTCAGTTGGAAATGTTGGAGATCATTCGCCTTCTGCATCTCTCTCACTGGGAACTGCGCTCTGGAGCTGTTCCTTTTCAGCCATCTTGGTGGAAGTCTGATAAGGGCTATTTTCAAACTGATATCTTATCTTTCTTAGTGCCTCAAAACTAGGTTCTATTCAGATATGTTATACCAAGTTAGTATGAGTTTATTTCAGTGCACAAATATATTGAAATCCATGTGTAATTTTTTATAATACACATTTTTCATGAACTTCTTGAAGTCCGCTCAAATAGAGTTAGGAAGCAACCAATCTTTGCTTTCTCAATAAATTAATGAATGAATAGAAGAGTCTGGGGAATCAGCAAAGCCTACTACTTTTGTTCCTAGACAACAGCGTTCTCCAACAGAGAATCTAAAAGCACCAACCATATAAAGAACACCTACTAGTTCTAGGTGTTTTACACAAATTATTCCTCAGAAATGGGTATACAATCATCACATTTTAGAGCCTAGGAACTGAGGGTTAGATAATTACTGAAGAACTAAGGTTCTTCCATTCAAAGTAAATTCACAGTGAGCCAAGAAGTGAAACCTTGAAACCTAGACAGCCAGTTTGTGTTAGCTTCTCCATCTGAGGACCAAGGATAACAAGATTGGTCCAGGGCAGTCATCACAGAATAAGAATTAGGAAGTTCATGTTTATAGCATTTCCCCTAATCTCCTTTGAAAAAATACAAACTCCATGAAGTTACCAAACATTATTCTTATTACAAAGGATTTTGAAAACTGCTGAATGTACTTTTAACTCGAAAGATTGCGCTAGGAATCATTTTAATTCAGATTCTCATTTGGTATGAAAGCAATAAACATCCTTTTAAAATATTTCTTCCTTTGGGCTAAGTGGTTATGAGTAATAATGTGGATGTAAATCTTCTTCTTTTTTTTTTTTTGAGACAGAGTTTCGCTCTTATTAGGCTGCAGTGCAATGGCGCAATCTTGGCTCACCGCAACCTCCGCCTCCTGGGTTCAAGCAATTCTCCTGCCTCAGCCTCCTGAGTAGCTAGGACTACAGGCATGTGCCACCATGCCCAGCTAATTCTGTATTTTTAGTAGAAACGGGGTTTCACCATGTTGACCAGGATAGTCTCGACCTCTTGACCTCGTGATCCACCTACCTTGGCCTCCCAAAGTGCTGGGATTATAAAATCTTCTTAATTCTTCCTGAGCTATTTGAAATTCTTAATCATGATCAGAGTATAAAACAGAACAAGATATTATATGTGTATCATTAAAAATGATATTTGCTGAAAAGTCACTTTAAGTTTTCTTTCTCTGGACTAAATGATAGTAGTTCTCAGTGATGGAGTATGCAAACCTTCGATGGAAGAACTGCTTCTTTGATGTTCAATTTAAGCCCTAAACACTTACAATCTTTTTTCCTGTCAAAGATGAATTTCAATGTCCTCAAATTATCAGCAGAGGAGAAGCAAAGAAGAGTGGAGGAAGCTGTTGTGGGAGGTAGAAAGAACCATGAATAAAGTCAGGAGACTTGCCCACTAGGCGCATGTTGGCTGGTTATGTCCATTCTCTTCCCTGAGCTTCAACTTTTTCATCTATAAAATGATGGGATTGGGTAGATGACCTCTAACTCCCACCCAGAACTTGGATGCAAAAATTCTATAACAAGGAACATCTGAGCTAAATATTGAAGGCCTTGTCCACATATTTTGGAAAACACAGGAAAATACTTGTTGCTCCAATTAAATCCTTGGATAGGAAATGACTTAAGATTAGTTAATTGATAGAAGTTGTTTACTATTATTTTCTGAGTATCACAACAATATATAAAACCTGTCAAGAAGGAATAAACATAGATTTTTCCACCAGAATTGCTAAAATTATAGACACTGACCATACCAAGTGTTGACAAGGATGTGAAACAAGTGAAATGCTTATACATTACTAATACACATGTAAAATAGTGCAGTCACTTTGAAAACAGTTTTGCATATGACCCAGGAATTACACTACTAGGCATATACCCAAAAGAAGTAAAACATAAACCTAGAGAAACATATACCCAAAATAACTGAAAACATATATCCACACAGAAAGTTGTACATAATGTTCATACCACAATTATTCATAACCACCACAAAGTAGAAAAAACTAAAATCTCCATCAACTGATGAATGGGTAAAATATTTTGGTATATCCATACAATTAAATATTATTTGGCAGTAGGAATGAATGATTACTGATACATGTCACAACATGGATGAACCTTGAAACTGATATGCTAACTGAAAGAAGAAAAGTCACAAGAGCTACATATTGTTTCATCCCATTTGCATGAAATATCCAGAATAGGGAAATCCAATTAATGATGTTAAAAGTTATAGCACTTAACCTTTTAGTGAGGAATAAGGTCTAGAAGAAAAGGACAGAAGGACTTCTTGGGTGCTGGTAATGTTATCTTTCTTGATATGGGTGCTGATTACTGTGATTTGTCCAAAATTTGTGAAAATTTAATGAGATATACACTTAGGATCTCTGCACTTTTCTGTGTGAATGTCATTCTCCTAAAGAACTTTACTAAAAAATCTAAAGAGGCTATTTATAATTCAGCTGTTTTGATTTTCTGGGGGAATATTAACTCTGCACAATCAAATACCTGCATCGTCTTGAGTGCTCTGTTTGAACACAAAACCAGAAAAGGTACAGTATAGCTTTGATGTGATTTTCTTCCCTTATTCCCTGGAAGAGCTTAAAACATTTTCAAGTTCATAAATAGCAAGCATCCTGTGGCTGGCACTCTGGGTATCCAAAGTAATGGGACAGACATTTTAAATATAAAAGACAATGTTCCTATAAAGTGAATATCTTCTTCATAAAAGCTATTTTCAAGCAGATTTCTCCTTTCCATCTGTCTGTTCTTCCTTTCTTCCTTCAATCCTTCCTTCCACCCATCCATCAATCCATTTATTTAACAAATACTGACTCATAAACCTCCACAGTCACAATTTAGTCATATAAATCAGTAAAATGTCCCTTTTTAGACAGAGGACTAGATTCAATTTTCTATATTAGTTGTTAGAATTGACCATTAACTTGATGATATTAAAATATTATCTGTAGATGCTGATTCTCAACATAATGTGTGAGCATACTAAGATGAAAAAAAAATCAATAAATCAATAATTGCATCAGAACTGTTTCGTCACAAGGTTACATATCAACAAATGTATTTTAATATTTGCAGGTTCCTGGAATGAAGAGAAAACATTCCAGATGAATACATAATTCAGCCATGCTCCCTCATATATGCAGAGGGGACTTCAGATCAAACTCCAGGACCCATGAACCCTACCACCTAACTTTACCACCTACCTATGGTGACAGTAGCCTGGGTAGCCATGAGGTCCTGATTTTATCTCTGCTAATCTTCCCTTGATCTTTCTTTTAAAGTTACATTGCATTCAAGGGAATTACTCAACCAAAGTTAACTCTTCAAAACTGCCTTCATCTTTTATGTTCTGAGATTTACAGAAAAGGGGGTGGGGAAAGAAAAAAGACTCTTAGTATCACTTTCATTATTAATATGGAAAAAAGCCTAAAAATTCTGGCGAATTTTGAGAAGCAACAGTCTAATCTTTAACAAAAACCAACTGAAAGCTAAGTGATTAGAAGAATAACCACTAAGAGTTTTTTCTTTCAAAAAGTTTTCAGTGATGCATAAAAAAAAAGAGAGAAAAAAACACAATTTAAATTCCTCTGGTTCAGCTTGTAAACTTGGCCTTTTAATCTAGAAACCTGAGTCATTTGATCCCTCAACTCTCCTCAGCAAAGAGCCACCAGACAGTATACCTGAGTCACTGCTACAATAATAGATGGTCTTAACACCAGGCTTTTCTCCAATGATAAAGTGAAGAATCTTCTGAGAGAGAGAGAGAGAGAGAGAGAGAGAGAGAGAGAGAGAGAGAGAGATAATATTCTCTAAGTGAAAAAGGCCAGGAGGACCTCTCTGCTTCACTGCTTCAGGTTTGTCAGGCATGAGGAGACAGGACTGAACTTTTCCAAGAATCTCCTCAAATAACTTCCCTCAATTGTTTGGGGTTCAATACACAAAAGTCCTGAGAGACCCTCTAGGCATGACCAATTTTCCTGTCCTTTTGCATAACGGTATGGTATATAATGTTTTCCAAATTGTTTTGTACACTCAACATTATTTTCCAGATTCATCTTTGTAGAAGTATATGGATGTAGTTAGTTACTTTAAACTGCCATGTAGCCTTCCATATTAAAATGTGCTGCTTTTGATAGTATTAATCCATTCCCATATATTGGACATTAATTTTTTACTATGAAAATAAACATTCTTGTTTATGTATTCTATATACGCATGCAAGGATTTCTCCATGGCAGGTATCTAGAAGTGGGATTTGGGATCATAATAAGGTGTGCATATCTTTGACTTTGCTAGATGTTGCCACATGCTGTCCATGGCAGATGTATAAATTGATACTACCTCAAAAGTCCTAATTCCTTACATCCTTGGGATATGACCACTTGGTATTATTCTGTTTTTTGGTGTTTACTATTTTGATGGTTGTTAATTATTTTGAATTTAATGTATATTTCCCTCATTACTAGTAAGCTTGGGAACCTTTGATCATATGTTTATAGGCAAGTCTGGTTTTCCCTTCTGTAAATTTCCTAGTCACGTTGTTTGCATATTTTTCTAATGAATTGTTTGTCTTTTTCATAATAGTTTTTGTAGTACTTTATAGCTTCTGGATATTAATTTGTTGTTGTTTATAGGCATTAAAATACCTTCTACCATTATGTGGCTCCTGATTTTGAATGTTCTTTGTGGTATATATCATTATATAAGTCTTTATTTTTAATGAAGTCAAATTTATCAATCAATTCTTTTATGGTTTTCATTGTGTACTTGTAAGGAATATTTTCTATTTTGAAATCATGAAGATATTCTTCAAAATTTTAAAAGCAAGTAATTTTTGTTATTCATGTTTAGGTTTTTAATCCATCTTTAATTTAATTTGTGTATAGTATAGGGTAGGAAATTTTACTTCTTTTCTGTATGAATAGTCAGTTGTCCCAGGATTACTTAAGTAATTCATCCTCTCCCCACCGATTTGTAGTATTCCCTTTGTAATACACCAAGTTCTCATTTATGTGTGAGTTTGTTTCTGGAATTTCAATACTGGTACCAAAATCACACCTTTTATTAATACAGTTTAATAATGATTCTTAATGTCTTATACAGCTGGTCTTTCTATCTTGTTCTTTTTCTCCAAAAGAATCTTGGCTATTATTTTTCTTTTCTCTTTTTATATGAATTTTAAGATATATTTGTCAAGTCCCATGAAAATAATATGTGAAGTTTGATTGGAATTGCAGTAAACTACAAATTAATCTGTAGAGAATTAACTTCTTTATGACAATGAGCCTTTCAAACCATTAAAATGGCATATTTCTTCTATTATTTATATTTATATTATTATTTATGTTCTTCAGTAAAATCTTACAATATGTCCTTACAGATCTTACATAACTTTTGTGAGGTATATTCTAGATTTATTACGGATTTTGCTCCTATAGTGAATGGGAGTTTTTCATCTCCAATTTAGGATTTTCTCTTGCAAATAAATTCTAATTCTAGTATATTTCTATAAATTAAATAACTAGCTAATGACATAGATCTTATGACATCCTGAGTCCACCAAATTTTAGTCAATTTTGTCATTCCATTTAACAAAGTAGGGCAATTCCTGATGTGTTCAAAGACTGCTTTTTGGTTTGTTTGACATTGTTTCTTAAATATATATTTCAGAAATGATATTTTTCCTATAAAAGCTTCTACTTTTCCTCCATGTGACTTCTTTCCATTGTGGTACTCATGTATGCAAGATGTTTTTCTTTTTATTCTTTAGAATATGTGTTGGTGCTTAATTTTCACTTAACATATATACTTGTTCAAAGTAACTTTTTGTCATTCGAAGGCTCTGGGTTTAAAGAACATATTATTTACACACACAGACACACACACATGCACATGCAAACATACTTTTTCTGCTTTTTTCCTATATAAAGCTTCTTCTTGACACGATTTACCTTGTTGGGCATTTGTATTCCCTTTCAACTCTTCTATATTTCTCGTCATTCAGTCCTTATTTTCTCATTAAATTTTTCATTTTAGAAAAAATCTCCTCTTTATTAGACAAAGCAGATTCTTCACCATTTTCTTCATTTGAATATAGTTTCATATTCTTTTGTAATTCAGAACTTAATATACAAGAACTATCTTTCACAAACTTTGTATCACATTAATCTGCATGTTCAAGATAACTTCTGTCCTCTACAATTGACTCTGCAACAGGATCTGCAGCTATATAAATATTTATATTTACAATCATCTGTGATCTTGTTCTAAATCTTTACCAATATTCCTGAGTGGCCGTACTAATTTACATTCCTACAACTATGGTTTCAATATGGTTTGGTCCTACCAAAACTCATTTTGAAGATTGATGCCCAATGTAACTGTGTTAAGGGGCAGTGGGACCTTCAAAAGGCATTTGGGTCATGAAGGATTCACACTCATGAAGGGATTCATGCAGTCTCAAATGAGTGAGTGAGTTCTGATTCTTATGGGACTGGATTAGTTACCCAGAGAGAATGTTGTTGTAAAGTGAAGTCATTCCTCATGTTTTGTCTCTTTTGCACATGCCCACTTTCACATGCACTACACAATGTGATGCCATCCACCATATTATAATGTAGCATGAGGCTCTCATTAGCTGCAGCCTGCCTACCTTGGACTTTCCAGCCTCCAGAATTGCAATAAATAAATTTCTTCTTTAAAAAATAAATTACTTAGTCTTAGGTATTCAGATATAGCAACAGAAAATGAACTAAGATGCTCAACCAACAGGGTATAAGGATTCCCTTTTGCCCATAATCTTGCCAACTCTAACTTTTGCCTTTTTGATAATAACCATACTGAAGGGTGTGAAGTGGTATCTTATTGTGGTTTTAATTTGGATTTCCCTATTTTGATTAGTCATGTTGAGTATTTTTTCATATACCTGTTGGCCATTTGTATGTCTTCATTTGAGAAACGACTATTCAAGTCCCTTGTACATTTTAAAATCAGGGTATTTGCTTTCTTGCTATTGAGTTCTCTGAGCTCCTTATATACTTTGTACATTAACGCCTTAATAAATGTATATTTTGAAAATATTTTCCACCACATGTAGTTTGTCTTTTCACCCTATTGGTTGCTTCCTTTGTTGTGCAGAAGCTTTTTAGTGTTATGTAATTCCATTTGTCTATTTTTGCTTTTGCTGTCTGTCCTTTTCAGGTCTTATCAAAAAAAAATCATTTCCCATGCCAATGTCGTGGAGCTTTCCCTCATGTTTTTCTCTAGTAGTTTCATAGTTTGGAGTATTACATGTAAATCTTTAATCCATTTTGAGTTGATTTTGTATAGGTGTAAAATACAGATCTTGTTTAATTTTTTTGCACATGGATATCCAGTTTTCCTAACACCATTTATTGAAGACTGTCCCTTCCTCATTCTGTGTTCTTGGCTCCTTTATAAAAAATTAATTGGCTTTAAATGAATGGATTTATTTCTAGGCTCTCTATTCTGCCCCACTAGTCTGTGTGTCAGGACCATTCTATTTTGATTATCATAGCTTTGCAGTATATTCTGAAGTCAGGTAATACGATATCTCCAGCTTCCTTCTTTTTGCTTAAGATTTCTTTGGCTACCTGGGGTCTTCTATGATTCCACACAAATGGTAGGATTATTATTTCTACTTCATTGAAGAATGCCACTGCTATTCTGATAGGAATTGCACTGAATCTGTAAATCATCTTGGGTAGCATGGACATTTTAATATTAATTCTTCTAATTCACAAATATTAGATATCTTTCCATTCATTTTTATCTTCAATTTCTTCAAAAGAACTGCTTTTTAAAGAGAAAGTAACTAGATGAACTTCTTGATTGACTACACTAAGGTGAGGGTGAACATTCCCTAGTAGGGGATCCTTTACTGAGGTGACATAGGAATAAACTGAATTTTGCTTAAGCTAGTACAAGGAAAATTAGCATTTTCCCTTTGATATTCCCTTTCCATAGCAGTAGCCAAATCAAAGCCACTAAATAGTTTAAAGAGGAACTACAACTGAGGGATATTCTCTAAGCTCTCCTCAACAATCCTGTTCACCTTAATTTGTATTTTGCGGGCGGGGGGAGCTTTAAATTGGTTAATTGTTATTTAGAGGATCTGGAAAAAAAAGAAGAGAAAACCTCATAGCCGAAGCATATTGTAGCAGGGAAGAGGGAGATAACAAATTTTGCAGAAACAACTTAAGACCTGAAAGAAAGTCAGAGGTAAGATAAGAGACACCAGTGCACAATTATGGATGCCAATTTTGTTGTCAGAATTGGTTTTTATAACATTTTGTTATTGGTTCTTACTATTATAGAGGAGGACTCTGGATTTTTACTTATTGATCCCATGCCCAGAAGACTGGTTGAACTCTTATATTGGTTCTATTAGTCTGTTACATGATCTTTTACATTATCTGTGTAGAAAATATACCATCTGTGAAAACTAACAATATATTTTTAACCTTATATTTTTCTTTTCCCTATAATTAGTTAAGACTGCACTTATAATGCCCAATAAAAATAGCGATGAGAGGTTTTCTTGTCAGTCTTCCTGACTTGAAAGGGTTATCTAATATTTCAAGTTTAAGTATAATGTTTGCTATAGGATTTTGCTAGATAACCTTTATCAGGTGAAGGATCGATTTCCAGTTTGTTAGGTAGCTTAATGTTTTTTTTTAAATTTGTGGAATATTTTATGTACCTACTGAGTTGATATAAGGGTTTGTTTTCTCCTATAATCTAGTTTATAGCTGTGGATTTCAAATTATATTGCATTTTTGTCAAATAATCTGGTCTATAGGATACTGGCTTTTTGGTACCACAGATTATCTTCAGGACATAATAACAGGCCAATTTTTGAACATGTTCCCTATTTGTTAGAAAAGAATTTGTATTGCCTTATCATTGGGTGCAGGGCTGCATACATGTCCATTGGGTCAGATTTAACCATTTTGTTATTTAAATCTTCCATATTCTCAACATTTGTTTGCTTGGTTTATCAGTTTATATGAGCACAGTATGTTAAAATTCCCCAGTATGATTGTGTACTCATCAACTTCTTATAATTCTGTTAATTTCTGCTTCATATATTTTAAGGTGTGTTGTTAAATGAACCAGGTTCAGGATGATAATTTGTGTATGGAATTACTCATTTTATCATTAAGTAATGTCTTTCTTTATTTATAATGATGCTTTGGTCATTAATATACATTTTGTCAGCTATTGCCTAAACCAGAATTTTTAAGTTAATATTTGTCTGGTGTTTATTTTTTCACCTATTTACTTTCAACATTTCTCTGTCATTATGTTTTAGTAATGTCCAGTTTAATAACCCATACAGCTGAGTTCTTTAGAAAATCCAACACTGAAAATCTTTATCTTTAAAACAAGTAATTTATTCTATATTTATAATTACTGATTATTTTTACCATCTAATTTTGAGTTTTATATTTACCATGTTCTTTCTACTTTTCTGTCTACCATTTTATTGACAGAATTTTCATTTTTTCTTTTATGTCTTCTATTGGTTTGGAAGTCTTATGTTTTATTACCATTCTTTTAGTGGTACACACAATTTTTTACATTGACTTTTAAGAGCATGAAGTTGACCGATATCTCCATCATCCTATAAAATGCAAAGATTTAGAATGATTTAAATCTTATTTATTACTTCTCTTCATCTTCCATGTTACTGTTGTCCAGGAGTTTTGTTGCACCTTATTTTAACCTTCTCAAGGTAATGATTATTGTTGTTTATGTAGCCCATGCTTATTAAGATTTACATAGTTTATCAGTATCACTGGTCCCATTCCTTGTTATGGCTCACATTCTCTCTCTGTTTTAATAAATTTCCAATACAGTCCATCCTGCAATAGTATTTTTTATTAAGGACCTGTTATTCATAAAATTTCTCCAGCTTATTCATTTCAAAATGCCTTTATTTTTTTCTCTCACTTCAACAGTAATGTTTTAGAGCCAATTGTGCCCCTTCCCCCAAATTCATTTGTTGAAGCTCTAACTTGTAATTATTTTGGATATAAGCCCTTTGGAGAGGTAATTAAGGTTAAATGAGTTCATAAAGGTGGGGCCCTAATCCAATAACACTGGTGTCCTTATAAGAAAAGGAAGAGAGAACAGAAATCAAAAATCTCTCTCTCTCTCCTTTGTCTCTCTCTCTCTCTCTCCCCCCCCACCACACACACACACAGAAGAAAGGCCATGTGAAGACATCGTAATAGAAAGCCATTTGCAAGTCAGAAAGGGAGTCTTTACCAGACATCCTCTTTGATGGTACCTTGATCTTGGACTTCTAGCCTCTAGAACTATGAGAGAACAAATTTCTGTTGTTTAAGCCACCCAGGATGTGGTATTTTGTTATGGCAGTCTTAGAAGTCTAACACAACAACTTTAGCTGGATATAGAGTTCTAGGTTAATAAGTATTTTTCCTTACATGTTTGAAGATACTTTTATTGTTGCTGCTATGAAGTCTACTGTCCTCTAATTGACAATCTTCTAATAGGTCATCTCGTTTCTTTCTGACTTTTAAGATTTTCTTTCTCAGTGTTTTGCAATTTCATTACAATATGGCTAGGTTTATTTGTTTTTGTTACTCTGCTTAGGATTTAATGGGCTCCTTTGAAGTGAGTATCCAAGTCTTCCTTCAATTCTGGAAAATTTGGAGCTGTTATCTATGTAAATATTGACTCTTATATTTTCTTGATTCTGTCCTTCTGGAACATTTGTTAGATTTATACTGGGCCTCATTCTACCTCCATGTCCTTGAACCTCTTATATATCTTTTGATGTTTCTGTGTTGCATTTTGCGTGATTTTTTCAAATATTATTCTGACCTTCCCTTTTAAAATTTCAATAATCTTTTTTTCTAGAAGTTGTATTTCTTTTCAAATCTACCTGTCATAGTATACTTTTCTCTCATTAGGGTTTCTAATCCTTCCTTTATCTACTTAATCAGCTCAACATTTCATTGTATTGTTTTATTTTTTCTAGTTTGGGGCTGTTTTCCCCCCCTCCCCTTTCTGTGTCTTATGTTGCTCCCTTCATTTTCCTATGAGGTTTGTGATTTGAGTTTTCTAAGCTTTTCTCTACAAAATCCACACTTGGCTTAGGCTTCCCAGTACAGTGCAAAGAGCATATCTTTTGACATCAGATAGGGCAGGGAATGACTTTGGACAAGTCATTTAAGTTTTACAACTGAGGAAACCCCAGTTTTCTCAGTTGCGAAGTATGGATAATAATAAAAATAACAACCTGATAAGAGCTGTTATGAAGACCAAAGGACAAAATGAGGTTAAAGTAGCTGGTGTACAGAAAATTTTTAATAAACATTAGCCTTTGAATCACCTCTATTTCACTCACTCTTTTCCCTTTCTTAAGGTGTTAAGGTAATTATCTCTCTTTCTTGTGTTATAAATCCCTGGTTTCTAATTTTAGCCTCTCTATTAGACAAAAGGATTCTTGCTTAGTCAAGTGGGATAAGGAAGTGGTTGGACAGCTCCATGACTACCTTCTTTGAAGACATCTAACCAAACCCTTGCCCAGAGAACGTGTACCACAACACATATCAATCAAATGGAACTGAACCATTTGAAAGACACAGGCATCTAATTGCAGTGTTTTTCTCCTCTACACTGGAAATGTTATTTGGATACCTAGAATAGAAATCTTCACTCACAGAGTTATTAGATTCCTATCCCAATTGGCTACTGTGCAAAATTATTACAGGGTTTAGTGTGATGAGCTGGCAAGAAATATTTGCCAAGTTTCAAAGGTATGAGGGAAGACGCTATAACTCTGAGAGGCACTTTCTTTTTAATTCTCTTTGGAAGTGTTTGGAACACTCAGAACAAAATGTATTCCTTGGGCTCTCTTTTCTCAGATAGCTGGTACTAAATTTCTCTTTACTGTTACCAGTTTCCTAAATAAGTGTATTTGTATTTAATTACTGCTGAATGCTGATGGTTCTTCTATTGGTCCTTTTGTTCGGTACTTTAGGATGAGAGGAATAACATGTGGTGGCATGTGAATGTTCTTTTATTCATTTCAAAGCCAATTTTTATCAAAAAAATGTATAACTCATACAGACCATCAGCCTAAAGGGAGTAATTTAATATAATTCTGAATAAATTGTAAAGACTCTAAGCTAGTTCCATCTTTCATTCATAAATCAAGTGTCGACATAACGTTTTTGTTGAATAGTTAACATGTAAAGGGAGGTTATACACAGCAGATAATCTGATAAGCAAAGCCCTGTATATTCATTAGAGATGTTAGGTCAAACCTGAAACAAAATAAGCTTAATTAGGCCCAGAGAGGTGAAGCTACTTGTCCAAGGTCACAAATCCATCCATTTTTCTCCTTGATTCTACCTTAATCCAAGAAACCATCACACCTTGTCCAGTCTGCTCCCAACGGCTATGTAGATAGTCACCATGCCTTCAGTGTGGTGTCTACTTTAATCCATTCTCCACCTTACACTTCCAGAGACATCTATTTAAAACACCATCTTCCATAAAACATGCCAATGGCTTCCTATTGTTCTTACACTAATGTTCAAGTGCTTTACCATGGACAGGTAGACCTGGAAGTCTCCACCCCTTCTCAACTCCTCAGGCTCAGCTTTCTCCACTTTCATGTGCTGTGCTCCAGACATGCTAGCTTTCATACAGTGCATTAGAACATACTGTATTCTCTTGTTATGCCTTAGGAATTTTAAGCCTGCTCTTCCTTTCTTCAGGAATTTTCCCTTCACATACTCTTGCCTAAATAACTCCTCATTGTTCATATTCATTCTTTATATCTCAACTCGATTTTCACCATCTCAGGATGTGAAGCATCATCAGTGAAGTCCACTGATGCCCAGACTAGACCAGGTCTCTTGTAACATGTACTTTTTCTTCATAGCACCTACTATGTTTATAATAGAGTAAGTTCAATAGCTATTTGGTGAACATATGAATAGGTTGATTAACAACTCACTTCCTGACTTGGTGTCAAGTTACAAAAAGACTTTTAGTTAAGTATTCGTCCAGGATTTAAACCTAGGGATTCAACCTCTCCCTATTCTCTCCTGTTACCCAGACTCTATTTTCTCATTCTTCCTTTCTCCACTCCTCTGTTCCTTTGTCTCCAACTTGTCTGGCCAGTGGTCTCCTCACAGCAGGCACTGCCCAATCCCACTGGTGGCTCAGTGGGGACTATTCTCAGTTTAATCTGAACACATTTTAGCAACTGATCTTTGTCCAGGAAGAGCTTTCCTCATACACAGAAGAGGCAATTAAATACCTGCTAGTATTTAAAATGCCACCATCAGGATATTGTTCCATCCAATAAGAATGTCTGTCCCCCACATATCCCTCTCAAAGTCCTTATAAGCCTATTGTGGGAAAGGCAACACTTGCCTTGTCCACACCTCAGAGTCAACATTTTTATGAGTCCATTCTTTTCACCTGGCTCAGAGTGGACTTAGGCACAGATGAAAGAAGGAACTGAAATAAAAAAGAAATGAATGAGAAAAAGGAGGCTCTCAATTTGTCCACAAGCAAAATCCGCCTCTCTTTTCCTGTCTATTTTCCCATTTGCCATTAGTGCAGAATGGGTATTTTAACTTTAAAACCTGTATATTATCTGTACATTAATTCATCCATACCAAACCAATGGCAAATTGTGTGTATGTGTGTCTGGGTGTGTGTGTATTTCTTAAAGTACCTTCATTTGTATAGTTTGAATCTATAACAATCATTCAACTCACCCACATGTAAAACTACTCTCTGATGATTATACTAGTTCCCCTTTCTGGCCATTTAGAGCCTCCATGCATGAAGATAGCCTTCCCCACATTTAAAGTTCTCCATTAGCAAGGACATCATATAAATGGCTTCTCTGATCACCTAACACTGAAGTACTCTGTAGGCCATTAATGCATTCTGGATTAGAAAACCCAAAAAGTGTAAAATGGGAATTTGTTATTTGAATGCGCTCTAATTATCACATGGTCAAATAAAATCAGTGCAATCACTGGAATAAATGCACTGGTATGGAAGTGCAATTTGCGCTTATTTGGATACTTATTTACTTTCAACAGTATCTGGTTTTCGCATTCACCAGATCTGAAAAAGTAAAGAAAAAAGGGGGGGAACTACAGCACCTTCTGCATATATAGAAATTAATTTGCTTGAAATCAATCAACATTGGTGGGTGGTATCTTTTTCACTTTAATGACCTGACGTTTTCTCCTCTGTCATTTCATTGACCAATGAAATAAGAATACTAAATAGAAATATAAAACAATGCAACTCTACGCTACCATAATATTTCTGTATGGTAATGCACACCACCACTGGAAAGGTGAAAAAAAATCACTCAACTGAGGCTGGAATCTGGCTCTCACCTTGGCACTGGGAAAGAAGGAAATTTCATTTTTTCTTAGTGCCTTACTTTATGATTCTCTGATATTTTGGTAGCTCTAATAGGGAGCCCAATATCTTGAGAGCTATTTGTCCCAGGTCACAAATTATGTCTCTGAGGTTGCCCAGAAGTATCAGAGGAGGTATTTCAGTCTATGAACCACTACACTACAGCCCAGGGAGAAAACAGTACCTAGTGCAGGTGTCTTTATTTGACGACAAAGAAAAGAAAAAATGTTCTCTTCATATTTGTAGAGGTGGGTTTTGGGGGACTGCAGAGTTGTTTGTCCTATATCACTGTTTTGGGGATCAATTCAGTGTTATACAAAAGAATGTGAGAGTGTGATGCTGACTGGCACTTAGGGCACAGCTTCTGCTCAAGTGCATCAATTCAATATTGATGTCACTGCTTTCTAGTAAACTCCAGTTGCCCACTCATCAGACCTGTTGGTAGGTAGCATTCAATAAATGCCAGTTAAGCTTTAATAAAATGTATTGCCATTTGAAAAGCCAATGGAAGATAACTAAAATAAAGATTACCAATGAAGTGTTTGTTATTGATTGGTTTATAAGACAATTCTGTTTGGAAGAGCTTAGGTTTATTAGAAATAAAACTCGGCTTTGAATGTCACAGAGAATTTTTGTTATACTCTATTTGCAATACTGTCCCACTTTATTACAGAGCAGAATGTGGTATCAGGCAATTTCATTCTTAGGATTAGGGATGAAGTTTCATGATCTCTGTGTCCCCAAAACATAGCACTGTGCCAGGCACAGCATAAATCACCAGTAGATACACACATATACACATATTTTTATGAGGTGGCACCATAGCATAAAATCAGAACCAGCCCCTGAACACAAACTTGAAGAAAGTGCTTCATATACTTAACTTTTAAGAATCTTTTAAGTGCAGTGATTCTCAGTGGGGATTGACCTGCAGATAGTGTAAACTTCTTAAAATGCAGAAGCCTGCTTGCCACATAAGAATGAATCATAGGAAGCACTCAAATATTAAGTATATTTTTTAGTGATTACTGGTCGCTGTGTATTTTCCCATTCATTCCTCCCATAACCTAATGAAAGCAGGCTATTGTGTTACCCATTTGAAAAAATGAAAAAAAGTAAGGCGGCTAGGAGAAAGTAAATGATTGCCCAAGGGAACATGACTAACAAGTGATGGAATCAGGATTCAGACCAAAGTCCATTTGTCCTTCTTATTTCTATTGTCTTCCATCTACTTGAGCTATTCAAGCAACATCTCCAGAGCCAGGGCTTAAGCTTGTGGTGGTTTTTTGTTTGTTTGCTTGTTTGTTTAGTTTCCACAGTGATCCTGATTCATATGCCTAGTTGAATCAGAAATTTAGGGAATGAATAAAATAAGAGAGAAAGTGAGGGGGAGAGAGGAAGGAAGCAAACTGCTCAGGACATTAGCACAGCTCTCCAAATCTGAGTAAAGCTATGTGAAATAACCCATCCATGTGAATCAAGCAGAAGATATTGGGCCCTCACTTCACTGAAAGTCAAGCGTGCTAACACTTCTGTTGCCAGCGGCTTGCCCTAAACAATCTGTCACCTCATAGCAAGGATGGTCCAGCCATTGATGGTACCATTGAACAGTGCTCACTAAGCCTGATAGATGGGAGAACAAGGACAATGACATGATCTACATGCTATCCTAACTGAATACAAAAGGATAGATGATATTTTCAGTTAACATTGCTGATTTTTCCCCCGCTGAATTTTTAAAGACTTTGAAAAATATTCTAAAGTTAGTGCTATTGCCGAATCAAGAAGCAACCCAGTTCCATAACAAATGCAGATCAAATACATTTGAATTGGAAAAGTAAATTTAATTTGCAGGTTTCTGTCTACATGTTCTGCTTCTATTTTCTTTGATAAGATTAGTGAACAAAGTTCAGAGGACTTTTTCAGTTCAAACGTTTTCTCATAATGGCAAATCAATCTGCTCAGGCAAACAGAACATCAAAACACTAACAATAAGGAGCTATCATTGGAAGTTGATCCAATTTACACGTAAATATACCCACTAACGTTTAAATGAAACTTTATAGAGAAACAAAATTGGTGAAAGAATCTTTTTAGTCTTTTAAAGCAGCTACTACAATAATAACTGTACAACTATGCACAAATCATGCCAACTCTAATCAATCTTGTGTATTTCTTCTGCACTGCTACAAAATACATTTCATAGAAGAGTAAAGCAAGCTCACAGCAGGCAAAATGTAGTAGCTGAATTCAAGCATAGCTAATTTGCTGTTTAGGACAGATGTAATCTACAGAATTCACCAATCCATCCTCATCAGCTCTGACACGGAGGACTGATTCGCGGCGTGCGTTGCTTCTGTGGATTTTATGTTGATGAAATAGCCCTCTTGGATCTAGATGGATATAGGAGATGGTGGCACCATGTGAGCAGAAAGCATACCCTATTTTACATGCTGGCATTAAGTATGATAAGAAGGTAATTTGTCGTGCCAAGCCTGATAAAGTAGGAGGTCTCAGACAAAGGTGAGAGGTCACAGAGAGGGTAAGGGCAAGAGACAGGATTATAATATGGAGAACAAGACGGTTGCCTAATATCCATGGATCAAGAAAAAACAAAAAATAAAACCAGGTCTGAGAAATTAAGGAAGCAGAGGCATGGCCCCAAAGGCTTCATCACCAGAATATATATTATGAGCCCAATCACAAGTCTCTGGAACAGCTTTGCAGGACAAACATCATCCACCCTTTAGCCTCTTTTAGAATCTCTATATGAGCACAAAAATGATAAAGAATTTGGGGCTGAACTGTACCCACACCTTTGCCCAACCAGCAACTAACACAATCACTGAGCAAAGAGACTGGACATTGGGATAGTTCTATTGAAGGGATACAGAGATGGATGAGTGTACCAACTTTAACATGCAAAGTCTTTGGCAGTGAAAGGCAGTGCAGTAGTGTTTAAGAGTGTGGACTATGGAATCATAACGTTCTGGGTTCAAAATCTAATTTGGTATGTTATTAGTCATACACTGGATCAATTACCTAAGCTCATCTAAAAATGCAGTAATAGTTCTGAATTCCTATGACTGTCATGAGGATTAAATGAATTACTAAATCAAATGAAGGCACTTAGTGAAGTGCCTTCTTCATGCTAAGTACTCAACAAATGTTAGTTGCCTCTATCACCATCATCATCATCATCAAATGATCAGAAGGTTTTTACATTGACCAAAAGAGAGACACTATTACCTAAAACAACACACAAACACACACACACACACATAAAAGCAGAACCACAGTGAGTTTTCCCTAAAATACATGTTATAAAGTTTAATATTAAATATTCTATGAGTCCCCCAAGCCATGTCAAGCAGTCTCTCATCTCCACTACACTACTAAAAATACACTAACCAAGATCACCAAACTCCCTGTTGTGACATCTAGGAGAAAATTTTTGCTCTCCAGTGCCAATCTCTCTCGGTAACCTACGTGTGATTCTTCTGGGACTGTGCCTTTCTTCACTCTCTCCTTTATACCTGTTTGTAGCAAATGGAACATACTTCACATTCAATGCCTGTGTATTATCTGTCATGTTATAAAATGAGAGAAGGCATAAAAAGATAAGGAGAAGACATTAAGGCGGCTGAAGAAGATGAATCAAAGAAGAGGTTCATATATATCCTAGATTCCCAGCCTCCTGTCTTCCTCTATAATGTATCTTTGGCAAAACCCAAATTTGAGTTAAGTTCAACTCTTTGATGACTCCATGCCTGTTCCCAAGCAGCTTATTGTGGCTAGAAAAACATACAACCATGCTGTCTGTTCTTGTTTAAACTGAAGGCCTCAAACAGCAAGTGTGGGCCGTCACTACTGTCTGCCATCTATTTTCTTGGATAGTTATTTCATATTTTCTCTTTTTTAATTCTCCTTCCCTCCTCCTTTGTCTCAACTGATGTCCAAGCTTCTGATTTCGGTGAGGAAACAGAAGCAATTAGAAGAGAGATTTTACATCCTCCCACTACCACATTTACCCATCTACCAGCATCTGGTACAATATAGTCTCCCATCCTTCCTTAACTATTCAAAAACTTTGCCCCTGTCATTACTCCCTCTCATGACTATACCACTGCATTATCCTAATCACATTACAATAACTCCCATCTTTTAAAAAAATAAACCTAGTCCTTGACTACATATTCTCCCTCCTCCAGCTACCACCCTATCCTTTCCTTCCAATTTAGAAAACAACTCCTTCAAAGAGTTGTCCATCCATGCTTATTGCTCCAATTCATCTCCTTCCATTCTCTTTTGAAGTACCCCCCACGCCCTGCCAAGCAATCTTTCATCCCCACTACACTACTAAAAATACTCTAACCAAGATCACCAACCTCCCTTGTGATATCTAGGAGAAAATTTTTACTCTTCATGTTATGCAACTGTCTGTAGCATACATAGAGTTGATTACTCCTTCACCCTTGAAATATTTTCTTGGTTTCTAGGAGAGCTCAGTCTCTTAATTTTCCATCTATACACATCAGCCACTCCTTGTCTTCTCTATGTTGGCTTCTTCTTACCATCTGACATTTTAATGTTAGGGTAGCCCAAAACAGAATGATCAGACTCTATCACTTTTCCATCTATACTTCATTATGATTTCATACAGTTTCATCTCACTATAGATGACTTCCAGATTTAAATTTTCCATCCCAGTCTTTCCCCTGAACTCCAATTGTGTCTATCCAATTACCTATCTACCATCTACATCTGCATTCTAATATGCATCTCACTGTTTACTTATCTGGAACTGAAATCTTCATTTTTTCTTGCAAACCCTCTCACTTTGCAGTTTCTTCCAACTCAGTAAGTAATGCCACTGAGTTTGCTTATACCAGAAACCTTGGAGCCTGGAGCCGTTCTTAATTCCTCTCTCTCTCTCTCTCTCTCTCTCTCTCTCTCTCTCTTTCTCTCTCCCTCTCTCTCTCTCTCCCTCTCTCTCTCTCCCTCTCACTGTTTCTCTCTCTCTATTTCATTTTGCATTAAATCCTTTCATCTCCATTTTCAAATGCTATAACTAATCTGAACACTTTTCATCACTTCTACTATGAGCACATTACTTCAAGCCACCATCATCTTTTGCCTAGATTTCTATAATAATCTCTAAATTTGCTCCCAGGACATTACCCTTGCTCTGTGACTGATTGTTGTCCACACAGCAAATAGAGTGATCATTTTCAAATTGAAGTCAGGTTACATCAATCTCCTGCTCAAAAGTTTCCAATAATTTACTTCTGTCTTTGAAATAATACCCAGATTGTTTCCCCTGATCTTTAAGGTTCTGCATGATCTGATCTCTGGTTATTCCTCTGACCTCATTTCCTACCACTCTGCTCCATGCCTTCATACTGCAGTCTAGCTGTGCTGATCTCTTTGTTTCCCTTCTAGCATACCAAGCACACTTCAGACTGGCAGCCACTGCATTTAGTCTCTCCACTGTCTAGAGTGCTCTTCCTCCAGATATCCTCATGGCTGACTCCACTTCTCTCAGTTCTCTCCTCCAATGCCCCCTCGTCAGAGAGGCCTTTCCTAACCATTCTACTGAAAAGACTAACCATAATTATCCCTTCTCTTTCCCTATCTGCAGTGGGTTTAATAATGACTACCTTTACCCAAACTTCATGTACACGTAGAACATCAGAATGTGATCTAATTTAGAAAAATAGAGAGTTTTTCAGAGGTAATAAAATTAAATAAGGACATATTGCATTAGAGTGGGCCCTATTTCCAATGACTTGAGTCCTTGTAAGGAGAGAGGAAGACAGGCACACACAGAGAAGCCCATGTGAAGACAGAGACAGGGATTAGAGTGAAGCAGACAACAGTGACAAAGCATAAAGGGTTTCTAAAAACTACCAGAAGCTAGGAGAAGTCAAGAAAAGATTCCTGAGAGCTTTGAGAGGGAAGATGGCACTAATGATGCCTTAATTTCAGATTTCTAGTCTCCAGTACCACGAACAAACCAGTGTCCATTGTTTTAAGCCATTCAATTTGTGGTGATTTGTTATGGTCACCCTAGGAAATTAATACACATATTTTATTTTTCTTCATAGCATCATGATATTATAGCAATTACATGATAATATAATATAGGTCTATTTGTTTGTTTACTGTCTGTCTCCCCCATTAGAATATAAATGTTTGAAGATAATGTCATATTCTGGAGCTAAGAGCAGTGCTGGGCACTTCTTAGGCATTCAATGAATGTCACTTGAGTGAATGAAAAAATGAAAAAGGAAAGAAAAACATGAATTTTTCACTATGTGTGAAATTCCCTTTTTCATGCTTATAGTGCTTGCTTCCTCTCTCCCTTCCTCTCTCTCCTCCCCCTCTTATCTTTTGGAGAGAAACCTAATGTCCCTGGAGTCTAGGTTATTAAAAGGTAATGTTCCCTTTCCCTGCTTTCCCTTTCTTTTTCTCCTCCTGTTATTTCATTTTATTTTTCTCCAGTCTCATATTCACAACAACATCTTTGATACGTACCATGTATGCTTTCCAATTAACAAGCTATTATTACATCCATTATCTCATGTGACCCTTCATGTATCATGCCCAAGTGCTCAGAAACTGGGCAGCCATGTGAGTGATGATGCCTTAGATAGAACCTGGTCTTGGCTAAAGAGTGCCTGTACGTGAGGCCTTTCCCACAGAGAAGAGCCAGCCAGGAAATATGGGAAGTATGCTTGTCAAGCAAAGCTTTATTTAAGACCTGGATCCAATGACAGGAAAGTTTCTTGACTTCCTTCTTTTTTTGCCAGAGTCTGAGGTTATGCCAGAGAATGCTGCAACCCTCAAACACCTATAGAAAGTGTTCTAGGGAGAAAGTCCATGGCTTGTGTTCACCATCTGCACAGTGTTCAGGAAGCTAGTCAGCCTTTTCGGTCAGGGTGGGGGGCTGAGTGGGGGACTGGTATATTGGCTTGCACATTCTGTCACAGGGTAAGATTTTCAGTTTCTGAGCACTACAGCCATGATACATGAGGGATAAAATGAGACAATGAATGTAACAGTAGCTTGTTAATTAGATAGCATACATGATACATACCAGAGATATCATTATGAATATGAGAATGGAGAAAAAGAAAATAAAAGAGGAGGAGGAGAACGGGAAAGAGAAAATGGGAAAGAGGAGAAGGGGTGGAGAAGGTAGAAGAGGGAAAGGAGGGAGAAAATGAGAATGAAGAGAAATCATTTATTTAGTTCTACATGTCATTGGTGAATATAACATACAGAAGATTGCAAATGTGACCACTAAACTTTTGACTCCCTGGAAGTCACTTGTTTGGGCACCTTGGACAAGTCCCTTTCCTTGACTAGGTGCTGGTTTCCCCACCAGTCAATTTGAGGAGTTCACTCCTTAGATGGTCTCCAAGGACCTGCACGACTCTGAACTCTGTTAAGTCTATAATCTTTGCATTCGCCAGTTTAGCTCTGTGATCTGGGTCAGTGAAGCCACTAAGCAACAAGGCCAACAGGGACACAGTTTGGGGACTTAGCAGATGTCCTTGAACACAGGCAAAGATTCCCAGTGCCAAAATTATTTCAGTCCATGAATGGAACCCTAGCTAACTTCCCATAGTCCCCAAATTTATTCCCAGAAAAACATTCTCCCCGGGGGCTTGCTGATGAATGTCTTATTTTACAGTTATTTTTCCTAAAAAATAAGTAGCACAAGCTATCATTTGTTCCTCTGCACAGAATAAAATGTTCCAATGAAATTCAGCCAATTTGTCCTTTAATACGTTTTACTGGCTCTTTAATGATGAATTCATTTGAGCACTTGGCCCCAGAACCTAATTCACAGTAACTCTTAATGTAAATGAGACCTCTTATAATCTCTGCTCCTGGCCCCTTTTGAACTTTCATAAATCACACCTCGCTGCCTCAACCACAGCCACTCTAGTCTTACTTTGGGAAAGCATCCAGCATGACAGGAACCACACTTATAGTTCCACAGAAATTAACTGCAGGCAAGTATCCCCAGAGGAAACCAGCCTAGACTAGAAATTGAGGGGGCACAGTCTATGAACACCATGTTGCTTCCTTATTGTTAAATCTTTCCAAGATAACTGGTGCAGAATCTAAATCTCTTGGCCATATGTGGCCTCAGTGTACTTTACAATTCAAAAAAAGGACTTGTAATATTCTAGAAAGAATATTGGATCTAGAACCAAAAAAAACAAAGTAAAAGTTTAGCTTTACCACTTACTGTGCTTTGGGCAATTTACATAATGTCTCTGAGCCTCCTGACTCTCCTCATCTCTAAAATGGAAATAATAATAGTACATAACAATTACGTTGAATAAGATACCTTTATCTAAAGTAGATAGCACAATGCCTGGCACATATGTGTCCAATAAATATTAGCTATTAGCCACTGACAGAATTAAATGAAATGATGGGTGTGGTATGCTATGCAAAATAAAAAGAGCCACCCAAATTGTCTTTGCAAAAAGCTGACTCTACATTTTAGCCTTAGTTTCATTAAATTTCATCATTATCATCATGAGCAATGATCACATATTCAAATTTGTCCAAAGGAAATAATCATAGATGTGAGCACAAATTTAGGTGCAAGCTGCAGCATCATGATGACAGCTTTCAAATGAAAACTGCCTAAATGTCCACAAAAAGAAAGCCCAGTTGAGGAAACTGTAACACCTACATACAGTAGACTACTAGGCAGCAATTAAAATGATGCTTTGAAATTATATTTATTGACACAAAAATATGTCCGACATGTATTGTCCAACAAAAAATAAGATTGGGAAACAGATGTTCTATTTTCTATTTTACAAACCTATCTTGAATTAATTTTAACAAATTTTTTACCTTGTAAATAAAATAAGCTGTATCATATGATCTTACTTTTGCAAATACATAGTATATATCTTAAAATGCAGAGGATGATTCCCAAAGACATTACAGGAAATGGTGATTATGCCTAGATAACAGAAACTTAGTTGACTTTTACTTCTTCTTTGAACTTAGTTGGAAAACTTTCAGGATTTTGTTTTCAACAATTTGTTTCAAACAATGAACTTGTATCTGTTCAATGCCATGACAGGTAGCATCATAACTCTTAGTCTCTAAGTCTCTCAAAGTAGCCAAAACTTGGTTTCAGAGGCTGACAGGCTGGTTTCAGGGAGATTTGAGCCTCAGCACAGACAGGCACCAGCCTACTGCTCCCCAAACATACTGTGTCACAGAAATAAAGGCAAAATATAAATTTTTAAAATTATGCCATTCAGGAAGAAAGAGCAAAAGGGAGAGTGAATACCTAAATGGATATGAAGTTTCCTTTTGGTGTGATGAAAGTGTTTGGGAACTAGATAGAGCGGATGGTTGAACAACATTGTGAATGTATTAAATACCACTGAATTGCACATTTTGAAATAGTTAACACTATTTTATTATATATTGCAAAATAGCTAGAATAGTTGAAATATTCCCAATGCAATAAAATAATAAATGCTTGAGATGATGGATACCCCAAGTACCCTGATTTGATCATTAACACACTACATGCTTGTATAAAAATCACATGTACCCCATTAATAATGTACAAGTATTATGTATCTATAATAATTAGAAATTAAAAATTGAAAAATGTGTTAACTGTATGTTGCATGAATTTCACCAGAGTAAAAAAATAAAAATTAAGTCACCAACTAAATGCAGGTAACTTCAATATTCATGTGAAAATTTTGCCTCTTTAGTTTTTGTGTGGCCAATATGTAAACACCTGTACAACTAGATGAAAATTTTAATAGAATCCTTTTTACTTTGTTGTGGAGAAATGTATATTATTAACCAATATGGAGATTTCATCATGTCTTTATCATAGTCATAGGATATCAGAACTGAAAAACAGCTTAGCGAGTTTATTTTACAGAAAAAGGAACTTAGGTGAGAGAACAGAAGGCTTGAATAGAGAAGTAAGTTTAAAAAAAAAAAACAGATTTAGAATTCAAATGTCCCTGTTAAGCATTATTTCCACCATAATCTACAGGTAGTCTTTTCTTCATTTATTTTTCTGGGCCTCCTTGAGAATTATTTTTTAAATAAATATTTACTCTTTGACCAGATTCTCTGCCTTTATGCCATTTTCCAGAAATTGCTTTGTGAACCCAAAATCTTTAGATGTACTGTACATAGGTCATATGTTTTGATGGCTATATTGAGCAAAATCATCCTTGTTTGATATAGTTATTTCAGTTGTGATAAGCAGGTGATGGGTTTTGGATTAACTCGGTAATGTTCCGCACCTTCTTGGCCTTACCACTTTATCCCCAGGAAAGCTGAAGATCTGAGTTTTATCTGGGACTCAAAAGCACTATCATTAACACAGCAGTTTCTGTGCCTGAGCCTCTCAAACTGCCCTGATTCCAAACCCCAGCTAGATTGTTTATTTGCTGGACAAAAACATATTTCTATCAACATCCAAGAAAATTAGACCTTACTTGATCTTTGTATGGATTAATTTCTGAGAAGGCCTATGATCAAATGGCTGTCAAATTTGTCTCCACAGTTGAACAGTACAGTTGCCAGTGATCTCCTATTTGGAATCAGAGCAGCATTGACATGAGGGAGGCAGCAAGGAGTTTCTGGAACATCTTGTTAAGTTTCATGTCACCAATTTGCAGTTTTGCAACATGTCCATGTGGCCATTAGGAGTCTGAACTGAAGTAGGTTATTCCTGCAAAACAGCAGGTTTTCAAATACATGCTGGGCAGCTATGACATTGGTAGGAGTTCTGATACATTTGGGGAGGATGATCTGTTTTGAATCTGTATCCCAGCCTCTAGGGGTTTACCCATTGCATATCTTGGCAGTGAAACCCTATATACTGATTCAACATCATTCCTTAAGCTTCAGAACACACAATATTAAGGAATTCAGTTTGTTTCTTGCCTATCAGAGAACCACTGATGACTTGGTAAGTAATAACTTGAGCAGGAATGAGAGGAGAAGGAATTCTGTTTGTTAACATATCCCTAACTGTGCACATAATCACCTTAGAATCAAGACCAATATTATGGTGGGGCTTTTGGTACAATGGTACAAGAGTTTTCCCAGGCAGATTCAACAAAATCAGCTATAATTGGATTCATTCAGCATTATTTGCAAGAAAAAAAATGACCATTGACAATAAATTTGGCCACTATACATAGATAGATGTAGACCAAACTTCTAAAGGAATGCCAATGATATTTTCCCTCTCAGAGTCTCCAATTCAGGGATAAAATGAAAAGGTTGGTTGCTGTGATTTTCACAACCATTTTTTTTTTCCCACAGTGACACACAAGCAAAGAGCACACTCCATTGAGGAGGCTATGGTCTGAATGTCTGCGTCCCCACGAAACTCATATGTTGAAATCCTAGCCTCCAAGTTGATGGCTTTTGGGAAGTTATTAGGTCATGAGGTTGGAGGCCTTATGAATAGGATCAATGTTGTCCTTACAAAAGAGGCCACAGAGAACTCCCTCAATCCTTCCACCATATGAGGACACAGAGAGAAGGCATCATCTCTGAGTCAATAAGTGGGCCCTCACTGGACACTAAATCTTCCAGTGCCTTGATTTTGGACTTCATAGCCTCTGAAACAGTGAAAAATAAATTTCTTTTATTTCTAAACCACTCAATATATGGTATTTTGTTATAGCAGCCCCAAATGGACTAAAACAGGTGGTTACCCAGATTATGATAAAACATGTGTGCATGTGTGTGTGCATGCATGTATGTTGAGGAGAAAGTGGGAGGAAGCAAGGCAGTGAGGCAGCTGAGGATAGGTGGCTGAAACACTCCAGGTAAATCCTGGCATACAGGGAAGCAGGTGGCTCATAGGCTCTAATTCATTTCAAAAGGTAAATCAAAGTTGGAAACTCCTAGACTGCATACATACTAAGGTCCTTTGAGCTCTTTAAAATAACCGACTAGAATAAAAAATACTATTATCCTTATAAGATTTTTAAATATCATAACATTCTTGTGGCCACATTCATGTGGTAGCCAACTAGACTCTTACAAAGGGGTGAAAACTATGTTTCATACATCATGTTTATTTCCATGTCAGCCTCCACTTGATTAACTTCATTCAATGGTTATGGGCTGATATAAAGGATAGATTTTAGAGACAAAGTACCTGGACTCAAAATTTTTTATCAACCATTGAGTAGCTTCATATGCCAATATTTCTTCATCTCAACTGAAATCCTGGAACAACTTTCTGAAATTTCCTCAATTTCTCTATGGTTTGCTCTCACCATTTATAAAATGAAGATAATAATAGTATTTATCTCCTAGGTTTGTTGTTAAGGATTTATCAGAAAGATACTTGTAGAGCTCTACAGGTTGCCTATGGCAGAGAAAAAGCTCAACAGGTGTTACTGATAGGTAATAGTTATCTTTGTGACTACTATTATTATTATTGATGGGATCTACCTCTGTCACTCAGGTTGGAGTGTAATGGTGTAATTGTAACTCACTGTGGCCTTAAACTCTTGTCCTCAAGCAATCCTCCCACCTCAGCCACCCAGGTAACTCAGACTACAGGTGTAAGCCACTACACCTGGCTTTTACCATTATTATTAAGGTGCTTTTCATAGCTCCCAGGATACAATAGGCACTTAAAATTGGCACTTAAAATAGGCACTTTTGAATGAATTTATTAAGTTCCTATACCATAAAAGTACACATAAAACTACTATAAATAATAATAAAAATAAACTACACTTTTGAGCTATGATGCATCGAGCACCATGACCATAGTAGCTGCTTGAACATAAAATAACTTACTTAACACTAACAATGCATCTGCAAAATAAGTTTCCAGTAGAGATGCCCATAGATCAGGAACTTGATATCACTAGGCACACACCACTAGTAAATTACAAAGTTAGGATTTGAACTCAGGTCTGTCTTACTGGTAAGTGACTATTAATAATTATAACAAAAATAGGAAAGATTCATAATTGCTTACTACACAACAGGCAGTGTACCCAATGTGTTTTTCTTAAACTTTTATTTTAAGTCCAGGGGCACATTTCAGGTTTGTTATATAGGTAAACTTGTGTCATTGGAGTTTGTTGTACAGGTTATTTCATCACCCAGCTATTAAGTTTAATACCCAATAGTTATTAATATTTTCCTGATCCTATCCTTCCTCCCACCCTCTGCCCTCCGATAAGCCCCAGTGTGTGCTGTTAAATGTGCATTGAGACTGGGTCCAAGGCCAGGTGTGGTGGCTCATGCCTGTAACCTCAACACTTTGGGAGGCTGGGTTGGGCAGATCACTTGAGCTCAGGAGTTCAAAACCAGTCTTGGAAACGTGGCAAAACCCCATCTCTACAAAAAATACAAAACTAGGTGGGTGTGCTAGTGCACAACTTATGCTAGTCCCAACAACTTGGGGGACTGAGGTGGCAGGATTGCTTGAGCCCGGGGGGTTGAGACTTCAGTGAGCCATGTTCATGCCACTGCACCTCAGTCTAGATGACAGAGTGAGACCCTATCTCAAAAAAAAAAAAAAAAAGATTATGTATAGTGGATTCTTCATGATTATAAAACATGGCCTTGGTTTCCAGGATCATAAATTAGAAAGGCACTGAAAATATTAAGAGAACTGGGGTGTCAAGATGCAAAAAAGCAGAGGCTATCTCTTGGTCTCTTTCTTTGCCTAAAGATGGAAGCAAAGGTAACAAAAGCCCATGCTCCAGAGGAACAATTTGGGATCTAAGTAGAGTACAAACAAACACAAGCCCTTCTTGGAAAGTTGGGTCAGAATCCTAGAACTAGCCAAGGCCTTGGAAAGCAAACTTCGCAAACCCCCTGATTTGTAGTCCAGAAACCTGAAGTCCTGAGAAGGTGAGCAATACAGTTTACCATCTCCCACACGATCTGAAAGTATCTGTGAGCTGTGTAGTCTTGTAGGTAGAGCCACTATAACATTTATCATGGGTTCTGTAGGGCCCAGAGGCAAAATGTGACAATCATGCATCTGGTACAGACCCTGGCCCTGAAGGAGCTTACTGTCCACTGAGAGAGACAAACAAGTCATGAGCACATGAATTTAAGCCAGGAGAGAAGTTCAATCATAGACTATGATCATAGAGTTTATGATTCATAGATATGAATCATAGAGTTCTGAGGAAGTAAACCCCTTTCATTTGGGGGTATGGTGTCAAGAGAAGCTTAGTAAGATAGATAATACTGACAAAAGACGAATAACATTACAAGAAAGAAATACGTTTAGGTAAACTGCTATGTATCAGAGGGAGAAAACTTCAGGGTGTGTTCAGCAAGAGGTAAGGGGTCTAGTTTTGCTGGAAATGAGCACAGAGGAAGGAGAAGAGAGGGGCATAGGCTGCTCAGTTTATTGGAAAGCCTATGGACAAGAAGCTAGAGAGGGGAGACTCAATTCCTTAGCTATTATAGTCTGAGTACAGGACGAAGCTGATAGAACTAAGCCTTAGAAAAATATACCTGGTACCTCTTTATGTTAAATGCTGGAAGGAGAACAGGCCAGAGAAGGGAGGCATGGGAAGTTGAAGAACAGTTAGGAGGCTATTTGTTGCAATATACAGAAAAGAGGTATCCAGTGCCTGCCTAAATGAAGTAGAGCAATGCCCTAAAAAAAGGAAAGGAGGGGTAGCTGCCAGCTACACTTTTGCTTCTCTTCCATTGAGACTATGCTTAATTGCTGAATGGCACCCACATGACCTGAAGCCATACCTAGTCTCAGCTCACACCTTCCTTATTCCTTAGATGCTTTTGGTCCCTAAAAGGATGTGACTCACTAAATAGCTTCTGATTACTCAGTCCTTCTACACTGGGCTGCATTTGGTCAAATTTTGGCATAACTGAGCACCTTTTAACATTCTAAAATCTTAAATTTTATGATCTCATCAGCACATTCCTACTGATTGCTTTCTTTTTTGTCAGAGAAAAGTATCAAAGTGGGATGGACAGGAAGAAGCCAGCCATTTCAAACCGCCCTTACTGTGATCACATCAACAACTGCATCCCACTGTCTGTGACAACTGCTTTTCTGGGTCTTAGGTCCTAGTTGGAGCTTTTAGCTGCACCAATCCTCAAACAACAAAAGGGATCTATCTGCCTCTCAGGGTCAGCATAATTCTCCACCATATTCTTAGACATTTCAAGAAACCCAAAATCCCCACAAGAGAAACTAGTCCTTGGCACTGCATGTTTATATTTGACCTACTCAGAGAAATTTGCACTATCCTCCCTCCATTTAGTGAAGATATCTGCTAAAAATAAACTAGGTGGATTTGAGTTTCTCCCCTAAGATGAGTTACCGATCTTAGGATAAGGCAATAATACTCTGTAAAGCCATGTCTGTACCAGTAGAACACATCTCAAATCTTACTACAGCAAAATCTGTTTAACAACTTTCACAAAGACTAAAAATGGAACCACCACAAGCAAGCAAAAGAACTTGGAGCGATCAGCAGGGACAACAATAATAAAGAAGGAGGCATCAGTCTTCCAGGGATGAGCACTAGGGCATGCTGCAAACACCTGTGGAGCTCTATTTACTAGAACCAACTGTGAGCAAAATCATCCCTATGAAAAGTGATGTAAAATTAATTAGTTGATCAGCTTTCTGCAGCACATCAGGTAGAGGGTATGGTTCTAGGAGACTGGGGATAGCTGTCGCAATCACACCACAGCTTTTGCAGCCAGGTGATTTCTTGCTTTCAAATTTGTCCCATTCTGATTCTAATTTACTACTCTGCCTGTGCATATGACTGTCAGAAAGCTCCTCCTTGGAAGCTGCTTTCAGAGCTGCTTGTACATACTTTGAAACATCTGCTATTGCTAGGAGAACCAAGGGCCAGTGGAGAAGCAAGTGACAGATGGAAGTGACTCAAGAAAAAGAGATAATCCTAAACCTCGCAAGAGAGAGCTGAAAACTTCCAGAGATAGTGAAGTGGGCTCTAAACTTACTTCAGTATTTGATCATCTATTATTCTGGATCTTAAAGGAAGGTATGATCCCAGAATCTACACTGGGGCATTACTTTTACAAACTGCTCTTCTGGGGCAGGACCACTAATGGCCTCTGTCTACTGGGGATGCTAGTGGTGCCAGCCTGCTGGATTTCCACGGAGCCAAGATGGACATGTTCGGTAGCACTCAGGACACTGGGCTTAGGGGACACATACAAGGGTACAAGAGTATCTCTGCTCTCACAACACCCCCCATATAACAGGATTTTATTATTTTCTGAGCCCTCCAATAGCAAACAAGTGTACTGCTACTATTCAGAGAACTGAATACATCATGTCCAAGTGTTTTGGCAGACATTACTTTATCAGATTCTCCCAACATTTCATGGCCAGAGTTTTTATCTCTATCAACAGATAAAGAATGTGAGACTTGGAGCAATTAAATGACTTGACCAAAGTCACTTTGCTTGGTAGAGGATGCCAGGGATAAAACCTCAGCCTAATACAGAAATGTGAATGAAGAAAAGACTAGCAAACCTGATTTGACTTTCAGATATCACATTGTCATATAGGCCCTCTCTCATGCCTGTTTGTTTTTTAGACTAATATCCCAAGGGAGGATTCCTTTCTTAAAAATGTGGCAGGACCCAGAAAACTGAGATTCAGAACTGAGTCACTCTGCATCTTATGAACATGGTAAACAGAGCTATACACCTCTGTTAATGGTGCTGCATGAAGAATCATTATGTAGTTCTAAAGTTCAGTGAAAAAACTGTACAAACTGTACACAATGCAAAATCATTGTTAAAAATCTACATGAATTAGAAGCAGAGTTTGGAATAGACTTCAAGGAACTGGAGCTAATGGAGATGCTGACTGTGGAAAAGCTGAGGTTCAGCATACTTAGGAGCCATCTCCAGGTGAGAGGAGTTGCATACAGTGGAAGGCTGCATAGTGCCAAGGGCAAGGCCATATAGAGATAATACAGGCCATACAGAGGAGTCATGCACACATATGTTCATTGAGGCACTGCTTACAATAGCAAAGACCTGGAACCAACCTAAATGTCCATCAATGATAGACCGGATAAAGAAAATGTGGCACATATACACCATGGAATACTATGCAGCCATAAAAAACGAGTTCGTGTCCTTCATAGGGACATGGATTAATCTGGAAACCATCAGTCTCAGCAAACTGACACAAGAACAGAAAATCAAACACTGCATGGTATCACTCATAGGTGGGTGTTGAACAATTAGAACATGTGGACACAGGGAGGGGAGCATCACACACTGCAGTCAGTTGGGGGGGACTAGGGGAGGGATGGGGGGGTGGGGAGGGTGGAGAGGAATAATGTGGGGAGAAATACCAGATATAGGTGATGGGGAGAGGAAGGCAGCAAACCACCTTGCCATGTATGTACCTATGCAACAATCCTGCATGGTCTGCACACGTACCCTAGAACCTAAAGTACAATTAAAAAAATTTTTTTTTAAATGAGAAGAGGAGAGAGCCAATATGATTAATAAATCCCTATATGTTCAACTCATGATAGGGAGCCAAAAATCAATTACAAAATGTGCTTTCAGTCTTCAAGGCACTTAAGGACTAACTGAAAATAAAGAGCACATTCCATAGAAAAGATAACAGATAAAAAGGATAGTTTACACTGAGGGCCAAATAAAGTTTCCCAGGTTTGACTCCCATTCTGCCATGTGACTCTGGATGAGACACCCCCTTTCTGGTCTTAAGCTGTTTATCTACACAATGAGGAGTCTGGACCACATGACCTGTAAGACTATTGCTATGATAGCCCTAAATGGCACTGTCAATTAGTAGAGTAAGGGAAGAAAAATGTGCTCTCCTAGCCAGCAGAGCTCTGTCTTGAAACAGCAAAGTACAAATCGCCCCCAAATATATGCAGTCACCAAACATTCATGCTCTCTGGTTGGCCTTCTGAGCAATCTCCTGAGGATATTTTTGCTCCCAGCTTCGTTTAAGATAGTTGTCTCCCTCTTCTTTAATTGAGGGAAGCTGTTGTTTCTAAGACCTGGGTGTTCGTGTGCTCAGGTTTCAGGAAGAGCCTACAGATGGGGTTGGAACTACTTGACAAAGCAGAGACTTGTTTCTGAAAAAATTTCCAGATCCTTTTAAAACCCAGAAGCCTCCACTCAGGGTGTAGAGTAAGATGCTGCAGGGACGAGAAGCAGTCAAAGCAATTGCACACATCACACATTCTTGACTCATTCCAGCAGCTTCCAAGATCAATCAGTAGAGATGAGGTCACTTTTGACCACCAAAATATCTGAAAAACTGACTGTGGAACAGTGTGGAGCCGGGCAGAGGTTACTCACATAACAGGTGTTTGACAAATAGCTGAGGTCTTCAGATGAGGTCATAGAGAAGAGATAGCTTGCGTAGTAGAATAGTCTGCCAGACTTCACTTTGAATCTCAACTCTCTCATTTCCAAGCTGAGTGGCCTCGGCTTAATTGTTCAACCTATCTGAATCTCAGTTTTCTCAAGTTTAAAACTGGAGATAATAATAGAACCCAGCTGCTTGATTTGGTGTGAAGATTACATGTGACTTAGCACAATACTTGGAATATAGTAGATACTAAATAAAGAATAACAACTATATATACCCACCACTTTCTGCAACTTTGTTCTCCCTTAGAGGTGTTCCTTTTCCATGTTCTGTCTGTATGTCCACTGTCAAGAAAACACATAAGAAATCTACCACTTATTAGGTTAACAGGAAAAACTGTGAGGCGGTAGGGTGTCAATGGCAGAGAAGGCCTCCTCTGCTTCCCAAGACAAGTTAGCATTTTTAACAAGAAAGAAACACATTAAGAAAAATTAGTGGGGTTCAAATGGTAGATGTTCAGACTTCAGCAAGTTGGTGAAAGGGGAATTTTTGGAAGTAAGGGCATCCTCCCATTACTCCAGTATGAATGGCTGCTCAATTCCACTTTAATTCATTCCAACCGAATTGAACAGATTCTGAGTAGTCCCTTGCTAAGTGTTTGGAATGTAGGTGTAAAAAAGACGGAGATTTGCCTTCAAGAGGCTCACAACCTACTAGAGTTTGCAGTCATGTAAGCAACTCATTAAAATATAGCAACACAATACTTGCTATGGAGAAGTCTGAGGGAATATGTGCTGGAAACGCAGGAGAATGAGTTATCTATTCTATTTGGGGGAAACTGGGGAATTCATGGATGGAGTAGAATTTACAATGAGCCTTGAAAAACAATGAGTATTTCGAAGGATAAGGATATAAGATGCTGGAAAAGGCATAAACAAAGGTATCAGGTCATGAAAGCTAAAAATACTTCCAGGAGAACTATACTAGTTTTGTATGGTTGGAACTCAAAGTAATAAGTAGAAAAATGATGTTGTTTTAAATGGAAAGGTAGGCTGGAGCTAGATTATAAAGGGCACTGAACGTCCTCCTATGATTTTTAAGTAAGGAAGATAATTATATGATGAATAACACGTTTTAATAATACTGATTTGGCAATTATGTGGACTTTGAAATTAAAGGGAGTAATACAAGAAGCAGAGGCACAAATAAACAATATTGAGAATTAAAAGGGTCATAACTACTGATATAGCAGATAATAAAAAAGATTAGGCATTGTTATGAGTAACTTCACACCCACAAATTTAACAATTTCAATAAGATACCCACATTATTAGAAAAACATAAATTTTAAAATTGACTCAAGAAGGTTCTTATAACTACTACATTATTTTAAACTTCCTATTAAGCAAATATCAGGCAAGTTTTACAAAATATTAAAGAAATAGATAATTCTAATCTTATACCAACTCTTCCAAAGAAAAACAAGACAGGAATGTTTCCCAACTCATTTTATGGAGCTATTCTCACCTTGTCACCCCAAAACAGACAATAATATGAAAAAGGAAAAATATATACTAGTATAACTCGTGATCATAAATACTAAATAAAATGAAAATGAAATGTAGCAATGTGTCAAAAAAATAAATCATGACCAAAATGGATTAAATCCAGGAATTTAAGTTTATTTTAACTTAAAAAATTCTATGAGTGTAAAGTGCTATATTGCTTTAAAGCAGGGATGTCCAGTCTTTTGGCTTTCTTACGCCACACTGAAAGAAGAATTGCCTTGGGACACATGTAAAATACACTAAGACTAATGATCGCTGATGAGCTAAAAAAAAAAAGTCACAAAAAATCTCATTTTAAGAAAGTTTACTAATTTGTATTGGGGCACATTCAAAGCCATCCTGGGCCACATGTGGCCCATGGGCCACAGGTTAGACAAGCTTTCTTTAAAGGATGAGATCAGGTGCATTCAGGATGGCGCAAACTCTCAGCATCATACAATATACCCAGGTAACAAACCTACACATGTACTCCCTGAATCAAAAAGAAAAGGTGGAAAAAAGGATTAAAGGAGAGAGAGAGAAAAAAATAAACTATGCTGTATGATCATCTCAAAAGAAACAGAAAATGCATTTGATAAAGTCAACATCCATTCACAGCAAAATCTATCAGCTAACTATAGGTGGTAATTTTTCCACCTATATCCTGTGATAAAACCTATCTACATGAAATATTTTAGAAACATAGTAACTCAACAGTAAAATATTGTAATGTTCCATTTAAAAGTTTAGAAGAAAAGAAGAATGTTTACCACTCTGATTCAACATTGGAGTACAGGTCTTAACTAGTGCTGTAAGGCAAAACAATGGAGTAAATGGCATAGGGATTGGGAAGGAAGAAATAAAAGTGTCATTATTTGTAGATGGATGTCACTGACTATACAGAATCAAAGAATGCTACAAATTATTAGAATTTCATTAAGAGAATTTGACAAGGTTGCCCCAGCCAGGCTTTTAAATATAGGTAACAGTCTATTTCCAGGCTTTTAAATATAGGTAACACTTTATTTCTCAATCTATATGGTAAATACATTGGAGTTCATTTTATTTTTTCATTATAATCATTTTAACTTTCATGGATCTATTATATGCACCTTTTGAATACATCTTTCACCATAAACATTAGAAACACACACCCACACAAACAAAAAGTTTGGAGGCAGAAAGATCAGTGTTGTATTCTCCTATTTCAGGCAAGAGAGAAAAGAGAGTGAAACAGATCAGTGACAGTTAGCATGGGCCAGGTGAGGGCTCTTAAAGGAAGAAGACCATGACCCCCACCACTGAGCTCAGAGGGGGATGGAGAGAGTAAGAGAGATCTGAATAGGGTAGCACATCTGTTATTTTTTTGACTTTATAATAATAACCATTCTGACTGGGGAAATTTCTCAAAGAACTAAAAATCAAACTACTATTTGATACAGTAATCCCACTACTGGGTATATACGCAAGGAAAATAAATCATTCTACCAAAAAGACACAGCACGATTTATAATTATTTATAATATTAAAGACATGGAATCAATGTAGATGCCCTTCAGTGGTGGATGGGTACATGTACACCATATATATCTTGGTACATATACACCATGGAATACTACACAGCCATAAAAAGAAATAAAATCATGCACTTTGTAGCCACATGGATTCAGCTGGAGGCCATCATCCTAAGCAAATTAATGTCCAAACAGAAAACCAGTACTGTATGTTATCATATGTAAGTAGAAGCTAAACATTGGGTAAACAGAAACACAAAGATGGGAACAATAGGCACTAGAGACTCCAAAAGTAGGGGAGGAAAGAAGAGGGACAAGGGTTGAAAAATTTGGGTAATGGGTTTAATAGAAGCTCAAACCTCAGATACCCATGTAACAAACCTACACATGTACCCAGTGAATCTAAAAATTAAGAATGAACAGCAAAAAGAAACAAGAATAGGGCACCACAGAGCCAGTCTTCACCTCCCTATCAATGAGGACTCCCCTGAGTTAGCAACCTTTGCCACAGAGCTTCATTCCTGACAGCCTGCTCCTTCAGTCCCCTTGCTAGAAGACAATGGGAGCTGATCTCTTGTGCCCCCCACACCCATGGCTACAAATGGTGGCCCCTTCTCACTTCCTTGGTTTGCTTCCTCTGGCCACTCCCCGCCTATGGACACAATCCATTTTAGCTGTGGCCTAAAATAATGTAGCCAAATAAATCAAGCAAATATGCATTTACTGGGTCTGACTGACCTAGCTTCACTTAGAATAAAAGTTAGAAATAACAACCTGATTATAAGAACAGAACTTACTCACTTAAATCATCTATTAAAGGCATGGTAACCTGTCAAGTTGCTACCCACAACTGGTTCTGTCTGAGGCTTTTGGCTTCAGGGAATAGTAGTGAAGAGGAAAAAGAAAGAAGGAAAGAAGGAAAGGAAGGTAGGAAGGAAGGAAGGAAGGAAGTGAGGGAGGGAGGGGAGAAGAGGGAGGGAGGGAAGGGAAAGAAAGAGAAAAGAAGAAAGAAGGGAGGAAAGAAAGTCCAAAAATGAAAGAAAAGGGAGAAAGGAAGGGAGGGAGGCAGGGAAGGAGTGAGGAAGGAAGGAAGGAAGAGGGAAGGGGGAGGGAGGGAGGGAGGAAGGAAGGGAAGGAGGGAGGGAGACCAAAACCACAAATTCTCCTTGCTAAGCCTCAATACTGGCTGGACAGCTGTTAGAGTATTGACAAATGTAGGATCAATGGTTGCTCTTTTGCTTCATGGAAGACTAATGACCAAGCTCCTGGCCACAAGGTACTTCAACTTTCTGCGTTTGAGCTTTTATGCTACTGTCCTCTCCCCTGTCCCTTTCTCTGGTTCTCAACTATGAATTTAAAGGAAAGAGAACCAACACAATGGTATATGAAAGTCTGCTCCAAAGAACTGTAGCTGAGGCTGAGGAGGAGGAAGGAAAACTCTGAATTCTTCATCTATATTTCAAGCACATCATCTCCAATTTGACCTGTTTGAAACACTAAACTTGGCATAAGATTTCAGAGAGATTTTTTTAAATTACTGTTAGAAGAAAACAAAGCAAAATAAATCTTAAAAGGTGTGAAAATTGCTACATTAGTAGACTTCCGTTTATAAAAATGACAATTTATTTTTAGGTTACTTAAGTCCAGAACCATAACCTGAAATACTGGCAGCAACTGAGAGGCAGAATTGAAAGTGATCAGGGCCCACCCACAACCCCAAGAATAATGTGATAGCCATGTGGGTCATCCTGCCCATCACTGGGAGAAGCACACACACACACACACACACACACACACACACACACACGTTCCGTAACTGCCATGGAGGCAAAATAACTTCTCTGGGGCTGGAACTCATTGTAATAGTATGGCATCAGAAAGATTAGGTATGAGCTGGAATTTGCAGAGCAGATGGTCCCAGCTTGGAACATCACTTTACCATGTACAATAGGCCACAAACTAAGGACACACAAGCAGATTTAGAAGGTGAGGAAAAACTATCAGATAAGTACCTACGAAGGACATGTTAGCATTAAAAGTGAGAGGAATGGAAAGATGGTGGGAGAGAGAGAGAGACAGGAGGGAAAGACAGAGGAAGGGAAAGAGAGAGGGAAAAAGAGAAGGGATGATAATAGACAGATATGAATAAGAATGAGAGGCTCTGTGCAGTACTGACAATAAACAACACTAGGAATCTGATCAGAAGCCCAAACCCCCAAGGATGATCAATTCAAAGAAAGGCAGACTACCACCTAAAAATAAATACTTGTGTTTAAAGGATCATTATGAGAATTCTTCAGTGGAGCTGCAATACAATGAAGATGATAAAAAAAGCTTTTTTCCTTTGAAAAATGTGAAAACATATGAACTATAGGATTTCTGCAGTAGCCGAGAAAGATGAAAAGCTTTGTAATAATTACCACTTTCCTGAAAAGTAAAAGCTCAGAGGCCAAGCATCACATTCAAGAAGACATCACAGCATTCCCAGGGCCTTGGTTCAGGCAAGTGATCTCTTGTATTTTAACAGGGAAAGTGGGATCACTAACCTTACGTGGCCCCATAGGTGGTTTTCTACATGGGCCACCTTCCATGGCCCAAGTATAAGAAATTGATATAATATTAATATCATCCATTATCTACTCTTCTTCTATGATACCATGAATGAAGAATGGCAGTTGCTATGACTTAGAATCTCAAGAAGACACAAACGATGAAGCAAGAGGAGTAATCATTTGTAAGTGTGAGGTGCTCTGAATTTGTCCAGTATTCAAACACGACTCATGCCTGTTCAAACTGAACAAGTCCATCAAGACTGGAAAAACTTTGCTACTAAACCATTAATGCACTGAACTCAGAGACCCAATTCTGACTTCTGCTGAGAAGCTGCTATTAGTACCAAAGGCCATACCCTCCTCAGAGCCATCATGGCAAAAAGCCAATAGTCTACTATCCCTCCACAGATTATTAACATTGTAGTTTGGTTAGAAATCAATAAATTTACTTTTTAATCATCCTTGAAGCCAACAGCTATTGAATAGTCTGCTTCAAATACCTAAAAATCTGTGCGATTTATTTCACTGTTGTTCCAATTACAGCATTTGTTTTGAACACATTTTCTTGCTTGTGGTTTATAATCAGACTTAATATTATACTTTTACATGTGAAACAGATTTACAATTTTGAAAAAGAATATTCGATGTATTGGGTATTATTACTTTGCCTTTCACAGAAACTAAAAGAACTATTATACTTGAAAAATAAAAATTTGAATTTGAGGAAGTATAAAATCTTTATAACAAATATTAAATGTCTGCAATTAAACAAATAAATTAAGACCTCAATCTATCCCTTTAACACTGTACTAAGTGAAAATAAATATAGATTTTAAAATCAGGACATCATTGACTTGTTTAATGTCCTTGCCTTTCCCTTTGAGAAATATGAACATATTACAAAGCCACACAACCATTTCGATATTATGTTTCATTCTAACAGCTGTTCCAATGGTGGTTAAGACCAGTGCCCACATTCTTTCTTAGAGAACTTGAGTCGATATAAAGGATTGGGCTGGGAGAATGGTCCCAGAAGAAGACTTGAATGTCTTTCTCTCTCTCCTTCTCTTTGCCTTTGCTTTCTGCTTGGCTAACCTCACCCATCATTTAAGGTCTAGCACCAGCCTTCCTTCATCTAAGAAATTGTCATGACTTTTTTCAAAATTTCTATGACATTTATAATCCCCATCACACTACAGTATCTTATAGTTCTTCTAGTTGTTTGTGTATGTGTATCTTTTCCTCCCTATTCTTTTATGGTATGACAATTATTATAAAAACAGCCTGCTGAGGCCCCAACATACACAAATGCCATTGTAAGGAAAATAGATATGTGTTTAGAGATAGAAGCTTTAATTTTAAGGTCCCTGCTTTATTACTTACTACGAACGTGGCTTTACAAAAAATACCAAACTTGCATGAACCTTAATAGCCTCATCTGCAAAGTAAGAATGATGCTGGGTGATGACAAAGGAGGAAGAGAAAGAGAAGGGACAGGAAGAGCAAAAGAAGTCATTGTCAGCACAGCATTGTGGAAATTACACTTTGGCATCAGATAGACCTGAGCTCTATTATTTCCTTGCTGAGACACCAAATATAAGTTACTTAGGATCTCTGAATCTGTTTCTTCACTGATGAAACTGTAATAATAGCTCCTACCCTGATATCTTTTCTTGTTAACAAATGAAAGGATGTAGTAAAAGACCTGGCCCATAACACTGCCTGAGACAAATAATAGAGATTATTGTTCTACTAATGATCAAATAATAAGTCATACTTTATCCCTGGCCTCAAGAGGTTCCCAGTCCACCAAACAAAATTCAATAGAGAAGCATTGCTGTCTCAATGTGCAGCCCCACATGCTGAGGGACAAATGGGCTGTACAGACGGTAAGGGCCTTAGGGGATGAAAGGGAAGGGAGAGGTAGCTGAATGCTGCAGCAATGTAGAAAGCCTCCATGGACAAGCAGGGTTTAGAAGGGCCTCATCTTTTCAGCCATAAAACAGAAAGGTATTTCAAGGAAGAGAAACAGAATCCAGACAAGACAATGAGAAACAGATTTGAAGAATGATGCCTAGATCCATGTAAACACAAGAGAAAGTTTGTTTTGAGGATCTTGGGAGATAAGGCAGGGTAAGTATAAGGGCTCAGCAAAGCACAGTTCCCTTGCCATTCCTTCCCCAGTATAAGTGCTCACTCCATGCCTTGCACTTTCTGACAATAAAATCCAAATTCAGGTGTTTAAAACAGTGTCCTAGAGGCAATGAGAAACTAGTGATGACTCCTGATTGGAGGGAAGACATGATGAGAGGTGCACTTCAGGAAAACTAATCTGAGTGCTGTGCAGAATCTAGTTAAAAGGCTGGTCAGTTCATAATGTCCAAAAGACAGAAACAACCCAAATGTCCAACTAATGACTGGATAAACAAAATGTAGCATGTCCATCCAATGAAATATTATTAAGTTATCGAATGGAATGAGGTACTGATACATGCTACATGTGAGACTTAAAAATACTACTAAGGTTAAGTGAAAGAAGCCAATCACAAAAGGTCATATATTATAAGTCCACCTATGAAAGTCCAGAATAAGCAAATTCATTCAAACAGTAAGGAGATTAGCAGTTGCTTAGGGCTGGTGGGTAGGGAAGGCACAGTGAACAGCGATAGTGGCATGATAGCTTAAGGGGTTGGGCTTCTTTTTGACATGTTAATGTTCTAAAACTGACTGTGGTAATGGTGGCAAAACTCTGTGAATATACTAAAAACATTAAATTGTATACCTTAAATGGGTGAATTGTATGGTACTATATGTGAATTATATCTCAATATAGTTGTTTTGAAAAGAAACAATTAAGAGCTACTGCAGTTGTCCAAGTGTGAATTACTGTAGGCCTGAGACTGATAATTGAATAACATGGGAGAGGGAGAAGTGAGAACACATTCTCAGACCTAGACTGAAAGGAAGATGGAAATAATGACTGCTTTAGAAAGGCAGACTCCTTGTGCCTTCTAGAACCTTAAACAGGGATTAAAGTGTGCAGAGTGGTAAAGAGCAGACTTTATCATCCCCCAGCATAAGTCTCAGCCACTAAGTAACAGTGACCTGGAACACATCATTGAGCCTCTTTGAGCCTCAAGTTTCTCATCCACAAAATGGCAGAAATGGTAGTATCTGACTCATAGACTTGTTGTAAGGACTGGATGATAAAAATGTATTAATGTTGGGTAAAGTGCCTGACACATAGGAGATCTTCAGTAAATACGAGCCATCATGATCATCATTATCATTATTCATTAATACTTTTGACTAAACATGGACAATAATGGAGAGGGTAAAACTTTAAATTTGGAGTAGTCTGTAGGACCTGGTATTTGATGAAGCCTAGGCTGGGGCTTCCTGTCATTGTCACTGTAATATGTATTAGCTGATGTGACTTCACTGCCCAAAATACCTTTTAAGCTGTGTTTCCAAGTAGAAGAGTAAAACTTAATAGCCAGTCTATCGGTAAGAAATATCCTCAGAGAAATGTGGCCTTTGGCTACCCAAAGGTAACCAGGGATATTGGGCAGCACTAGACTACTTTGCCATAACTCAGGCTTGGCCATTTCCTGCCTGGAAGATAAAAAGAGAATACATATCCCAAAGCAGTTATAAACACACTGTCTTAGTCTGTTCAGGCTGCTATAACATAGTACCATAGACTAAGTGGCTTATAAACACCGTAAATGTATTTTGCACCGTTCTGGAGGCTTGAAGACCAAGATCAGGGTACCAGCATGATCAGATTCTGGTGAGGGCCCTCTTTTAGGTTGAAAATAGCCAAATACCCCTTGTATCCTCACATGGAGGAAAGACAGGGAGCTAGCTCTCTGCTCTATTCCTATAATGGCACTTAATCTCATTCATGAGGGCTCAATCCTCATGACCCAATTAGCTTCCAAAGGCCTTATCTCCTAATAATTTCACACTGAGGGTTAGATTTTTAACATATGAATTTGTAGGGGAGACATTCAGTCAAACTTCACTCCCTTTACAGAAAAAGTTTATCGAGCTCTAATTTAAGTTATATTGAGCCTGCACCTGTGTCCTTTATAATTTTCCATTTCTTTCAAGTTTTTTTTCCATTTTAAAATCTTTATTCTTCTTCACTGTATTTTACCAAGACCATTGTTAATATCAACATTGTTTTTCAGTAGGACATAGGATCGATTCCCTATCTGGCCAACTCTCACCTCAGGTACAAAAAGTGGTGGAACTCAGGGCTCCTGGATGCTTTAAAAGATGAGGCCTATTTACAGTTCATTCCATAGCCTCAATGGCCATGCTACAATTGACATCTATAGATCATGAGGTGCTGTGTGTGTAGTAGATACAATGTGGTATGGAGGAACAGGTGCTGAGTGGGAACCAAGCCTTTCCACCAACTTTTTGAAAAACTCAGGGAAATTGCTTTTTTTGTTGTTGTAGACCACAAGGTCCTCTTCTGGTTGCGACCTGAGATTCTTTATGTTCTCGTCTGACATCATGACTCAGGCTTCAAACTCTATGGAATATAAACTACTAGAGTCAGCCTTCATGCTCATGAACTCCTATCCTGAAGTCAGTCAGGCCTGGATGTAAACCATCACACTGATATTTGGCCTGCTCTCAAACATCAGATATATGACTTAATCTCTTAAAGACATAGTTTCTTCATCTGTCAAATAGTAAGGATCCAATAAGATGGGGCATATAAAGCAATTAGCACAGGTTGGGACACATAGCAAGCACACAATAAACAAGTAATTATCACCACTATTACTAAATATTCACTATTTACTAAAAAGTAAACTTCCCTCAAGAAAATATGATTCAATTCTTTTTTTTTAACAACGCTTGTTAAAAAAAATACAATATAAATGATTCAAGCCTCAAATCTATGATTTGTGAACTGTATGAACACAAGACAATCAGTGAAACTCTAGGAATTTGTTTTTTCTCATCTGTGGACTGTGAAGAGAGAGACATGATTACCATGTTATTGTGTTGGTTTTTTTGTTTGTTTGGTTTTAATGAGAGAAAAAAAGAAGAAGAAAGAAAAAGGGGGAGAGAGAACAAAATTCTTGCTCTATTGCCCAGGCTGGAATGCAATCTTAAAAAGGTTATTGAAAACTTCTTTTATGTTGTCAATTGTACTTAACAACAGAGACAGGAAGGAATAAGGGAAGAAAATAACACACAAACAGTCAACCAATATTTCATTTAGGTCTGTGAGATAATATGCAAATGCTAAAGAGTAATTCACTTCCTATTATATAGGCACTTTCAGAATGGGTATAATATAAATTAAGAATGTGATGTCAAAATCTCCCACTATTATTGTGTGGGAGTCCAAATCTCTTTATAAGTCAATAAAAACTTGTCTTATGTGTCTGGGTGCTCCTATATTAGGTACGTATATATTTATAATCATTAACTCCTATTGTTATGTTGATCCTTTTACCATTATGTAATATCCTTCTTTGTTTCTTTAATCTTTATTACTATTAAAGTCTATTTTATCGGAGACAAGAGTTACAATTCCTGTTTTTTTTGTTTGTTTTGTTTTGTTTTTTTTTTGCTCTCCATTTAATTAGTAAATCTTCCTCCATCCATTTAAGTCTTTGTGTATCATTGTGAGTTGGATCTGGATACTACGTACCAATGGATTTTAACTTTTTATTCAATTTGCCTGTCTGTATCTTTAATTAGGGCATTGTATCCATTTAAGTTTAGGATTAATATTAATATTTGTGAGTTCAATATTGTAATTTAATGCTAGCTGGCTATTTTGCCTGTTAGTTGATGTAAATTCTTCATTATGGAGATACTCTTTACATTTTGGTGAATTTTTGAGATAACTGATACTGGTTGTTCCTTTCTGTTTGTAGTGCTTCTTTCAGAAGATCTTGTAAAGGAGGCCTGGTGGTGATGAAATCTCTGAGTGCTTGCTTGTTCGTGAAAAATTTTATTTTTCCTTCGTTTATGAAGCTTAGTTTGGCTGGATATGAGATTCTGGGTTGAAAATTCTTTTCTTTGAGAATATTAAGTATCGACCCCTACTGTCTTCTAGATTGTAGGGTTTCTGCTGAGAGGTCTGCTGTGAGTCTGATAGGCTTCCCTTTATGGGTAATCTGACCTTTCTCTCTAGCTGCCCTTAGAATTTTCTCCTTTATTTCAATCCTAGTGAATCTAGCGATTATATGTCTTGGAGTTGGTCTACTTGAGGAACATCTTTGTGGTGTTCTCTGGATTACCTGGAGTTAAGTATTGTCCTGCCTTACTAGGTTAGGAAAGTTTTCCTGAATAATATCCTGAAAAATATTTTCCAACTTGGATTCATTCTCTTCATGACATTTAGGTACACCGATCAGTCGTAAATTAGGTCTTTTCACATAGTCCCATGTTTCCTGGAGACTTTGCTCATTCCTTTTTACGCTTTCTCCTCGAATCTTGTCTTCTCATTTCATTTCATTAAGTAGGTCTTAGACCTCTGATATCTTTTCTTCTGCTTGATCAATTCGACTGTTAAAACCTGTGCACACTTCATGAAGTTCTTGTATTGTGTTCTTCAGTTCCATTAATTCCCTTATATTCATTTCTAAATTGTCTATTCTCGTTAGGATTTCGTCAAACCTTTTTTCAAGGTTCTTAGTTTCTTTACATTGGGCTAGAACATGTTCTTTTAGCTCAGAAAAGTTCCTTATTATCCACCTTCTGAAGCCTAATTCTGTTATTGGAATGCTCCATCAGGTCTCATTCTCCATTGGGCCTTGTTTCCTTGATGGTGAAGAACTGTAGTCCCCTGTAGAAGGAGAAGCAATCTGATTCTGGGTATTCTCAGCTTTTTTACGCTGGTTTCTTCCTGTCATTGTAAATTTATCCACCTGTCGTCTCTGTAATTGCCAACTTTCAAATTAGGTCTCTGAGTGGACGTCCAGCTTGTTGATTCCAAATGCCAAAATCTGAGCAACCCACTGTGCCAGCTAAAACAGCAGCATTAAGATTCGTGGTGCTTTTCTGCTCAGGAATCTCTGGTCTGGCTTCCCTCTTGAATCTTTTTTTCAATCAGGTAAATGGGCAACTCTGCCTTCCCGGAGCTCCAAACATCCATCAAAAGGGGAGCTAGTCCCGTTTACTCTGCACCGAGAACCGCCACACCAAAGCACTAGCAAAACAGCCACACTGGCCACAAGAGTCACGCTGGTGACCCGTGGGGCTCCTCTGCTGGGAATCTCCTAATCTGTGAGCAACAAAAGTTCATCTGAAAGTGTGGCGTCATCTCGTTCTGTGCACTTTCTCTGGGAGCTACAATCCTGAGCTGCTAGTAGTTGGTCATCTTGGATCTCTCTCCAATTCGATTCTTTAAGATCATTTCCATTGTGCAAAAACATACAGTATGCTTGATACAGATCATGGGAAGGCATTTGGTTGACTTCTGTTGGCAATAGCAGCATTCCACAGTGACATTCCATGGGAATGCTAATCTTGTACATTTGCAAACTGAGGCTAACACAAACCTATGCTTCTAATGCAAAATCTCTGAACAGCCATCCTAAGATGAGTCCCTCTCATGTGCATGACAGGGATCTTCCAGCTGACCGAGCACACTCCACACACAGAGGTGCCCTTAAGCCTCCTGGTAACTCCACAGAGGTAGTCAAGATTGATTATGCTAATTTGTCAAATGATTCAACAGAGCCACAGAGAAGTTGAGTGACTTACCCAAGGCCATCCAGCTGGGCAGCCATAGAGTTGGTGTTTAAAGTTTAGGGTTACTTCTCCCTATACCTGCTGCATGGTTTTATTCCATTCCAATGTCATGAATTTCTGAAGGAAAGTTGGGCTTTGCTTGCAGGAGCCCAGAGTTTTGTGATTTCCTGCTGACCGTGGTCTTACTGACCCTGCATTTATGAATTTTTAGTGCCGGATAGAGTACCAGCCTTTACAAATGGAATGGGAGCAGAGAATAATAGATTTGATCTTCTGAGATGTTTATCCTCGTTATTGTTTCTGGTAGCTGATTTAAATATTTTAATGAATCATTTTATTGTGCTTAAGCTCAGAGAATATGTGAGCAAAGACAGTGACTTCTAAGATCTAGTTAGGATTTCAAATTTACTGATGAAAATAGTACATAAAGTTAAAATGTAACTTTGAAATTCTTTACCAAGGGGCTTTAAACTCTTCATTGCCAAGTATGTAAGAGTCTGGATTTGCCCATGCAACCAGTGCCATGAAGGCCAGAGAAGAGACCAAGAAGACTCGAAGAAACTAGGGGGAAGAAAGCAAGAGTGCCTGAGCAGAATCTCTGTAAGGCCACTATTACCTCCACTGAACAGATGAGGAAAGCAAGCCTTGGGATATTCCCAGAAGGCTTCAGAAGCCTGTAATTATCCTCTGTGCAGAGGCTATGCTATTTTTTTTTTGTTATTCCACTTTTAATATGTATGAGACCCTGGGGATATAAAAGTGATTAAGACATAGTCCTGTCCTTAAGGAGTACACAGTAAAGTGGGGAGGAAGGGTGTGAACAAGTAAATTGCCAAGTGTGATAAAGTGTGATAAAGAGGGCAACATGCTAGGAACTATTATAAGAGGCACCTGGCCCCTGGTAATAATGCTTACAGAGTTAAGTTAATGCCTAAAATTATGGTTGTGAGGGGAGAAGCATATTGTAACTTGCTCCTTTAAGATGGCTTTCCCTGAAACAAAAGCAACTGGTTATTTATCATGAATACACTATATACCAGAAACCTCTTAAATAGCCCTCGCCACAAAATAAAGTAGGCCCCACAGATGGAAAGTAATAGAAAGCCTTAGGTCATTGATAAAATATGCTGATCCTGAAATACTTATCCTTCACTGCTGAAAAGAGAAGGATCAGGTTATGAAAGCTGGCCTCACAGGCCATCTGCCAGGACTAAGTGAATATTGTGAAGAACAGTTCAAAATAAATGTTTATAGAAGTAACTGAAGAAGGAGAGAAATATGGAGGAAAGGAGAGAAAGGAGAGAGGGAGGGAAGGGAGAAAAGAAGATGCAAGAGGGATAACTTTGACCCCTCTTCTTCTGTAGATTATGAGATTAGTTCATGAATATATATTCAGATCCCCAAAATATAAAATATTAATTGACAGAAGGATATTGAATAGAAGGAAAGGATGATGATGATCACAGTGATAAGAAAGAAGAGGAGATGAGAGGTAGCATTGGCAGTGGCAGTAGTGATGATTTTATTGACTGTCTAGTATTATTTCAATTAATTCATGAAAATACTGTAGTGAAGCAGCAAAAGTAAAAAAAAAAAAAAATGTGTATTCAAGTCTTGTTCTACCACTCCCTAGCTGTCCACATCGGGCTTCAGTTTTCTCACCTTTAAAATGAAATAATCCTAACCCACCCACCAGGAAAACCGTGAAGACCAAATGAGATGATGGAAGTCAACAGCCCATGTAAATTCTAAAATGTACCATTCAGAAGTTAATTATCATTTTTCATAATTGTATTTCCCATGATGGACCACTGTTTGCCTTTGTCATAAAATAATGCATTTTTCAAGTCCCTTGTGATTTATAGATCTCAGTAGGGTACAGATTTCTTGTTATTTTCACATCCAATAAGACACAGAAAACTGTGTAAGAAAATATATTCTCAAGGTCAACAGTCCCAAATTTAGAGAGTCCCAATCACTGGAAGTTCTAAGCTATGGACGGTCTGATAAATGCCTTAGTCAGGCATCTGATGTGACCCTAATGACTTGTAACCCCTGCTCTGCCTGGGCAACTGACGTAGAAGAATGCTGTGTCTGATTGATTTGGAGGCAGGCACAAACAGGAAAAACGTGATGGACTCAGCTATAAGAAGATGTCAATTAAGACCATGGTCAACATTTTGGTTTATCATTCTTACAAAAGTCATACACAAGCTCATAACAGAAAAATCTCAGAGTATACATGAGAAAATAAAATCAACTAAGATATGTCATAACTGTACTACCTATAGTCAATCATGGTTAATACCCTTTAGTGTGTATTTTAAGGTCTCATTCTGTGAAGTATGCATGAATTTTTTTTCTTTTTTATGTTTTATCTTTTTTTTTAATTTTAACTTTTAAGTTCTTGGGTACATGAGCAGGATGTGCGTATTTGTTACATAGGTAAACATGTGCCATGGTGGTTTGCTGCACCTATCAAGCCATCACCAAGGTATTAAGCCCAGCATGCATTAGCTATTTTTCCTAATGCTCTCCCTCCCCCAGCCCTACCCCTGACAGGCCCCAGTGTGTGTTGTTTCCCTCCCTGTGTCCATGTGTCCTCATTGTTCAGCTCCCACTTATAAGTGAGAACATGCAGTATTTGGTTTTCTGTTCCTGTGTTAGTTTTCTGAGGATAATGGCTTCCAGCTCCAGCCATGTCCCTGCAAAGGACATGATCTCATTCCTTTTTATGACTGCAATGTATACATGGAATGTTAAAACAACAATGACATATAGTGATCTTTTTTAAACAGTAAGAATATTTTATAACACAAATAAGTGAGTTTTATAAAATGAAAAGTATTAGATAATGAATGCAAGGAAGAACCAGGACAATATGATGAGGGTACCACAATAAAATGTTCTACTTTCTATTCTCTTGACAGGTATTAAATTCTGGCCCTGTGCTATCTGTCCTTGCTCTCGGAGATGCAACCAACTCATTAGTGTTTATTAACCACCAACTCAGGAACAGGAATGCTTTCAGATGTCAACACATGTCACATGTGGAGTAAGCACTTCAATACCAACTAAGGGGATGAGAATCATAAGATGTATGCCAAAGTATCTGCAGTATGTTTTTGGATGATGACAAAAATGAAAAAAAAAAAGACATGGCAGGAGAAAAGGCAGAGAAGACAAATGCATGCCCTAGATATCATTCTCTTTGAAAAAACTAGGGCTTTCACAGCTATTAAGAGCATGGGCTTGAAGTCAGGCAGACATGATTTGGCATTTGAGCTCAGCCACTAACCAGTGGAGTGACCACAGACCAGCCTCCACTTTTTTCTAAGCACCCATTTCTTCACATCTGAAATAGTGAATAATGACCAAAACTTTTTCACCTGGCTGTTGGGAGGCTCAAGTGTAACAATGCATGTTAAATGCTTAGACCAGAGCGTGGCACACAATTAGAGAACCATAACAGTAGCTCTTCTTTAGGCTGCCCTATACAAATCAACCTAAGGAACCCTTAGGGATATAAACTGTAACAGATCTAGAGATCATTGAGTCCAAACCCTTCATTTCTCAAGGGAAGACTCAGCCTCAAAGAGAAAGAGATCATTTACCCGTGACACACATCTATTTTCAATTAATTCACTAAATACTTACTGAGTTTCTGGGCAAAACACTGCTGGGTGGAACAAAATGTGTCTCATAGAAGAAGATGCTTACAATTTGTGAAAGTTATTTAATTTCTCTGTGCCTCAGCTTCATTATCAAAAAATGGGAGCAATTTTTTAGAACACTGTCTGAAATACAGTAAGCTATATATTTATTTTTATATAAATATATTTGTTTTAAATATTTACATATTTTATATTTGTATACTACAAATAGATGTCTACATGCATTATATACATATGCATATATATGTATATATTTCATTTTTATATGCTGATATGGTTTGGCTTTGTCCTCACCCAAATCTCATCTTGAATTGTACTCCCATAATTCCCACTTGTTGTGGAAGGGACTCAGCAAGAGATAACTGAATCATGGGGGCAGTTTCTTCATACCGTTCTTGTGGTGGTGAATAAGTCTCATGAGATCTGATGGTTTTATAAGGGGTTACCGCTTTGCTTCTCTCTTGCCGCTGCCATGTAAGAATTGCCTTTTGCCTTCTGCCATGATTGTGAGGCCTCCCTAGCCACATGTAACTGTGAGTTCATTAAACCTATTTTTCTTCCCAGTCCCGGGTATGTCTTTATCAGCAGGGTGAAAATGGGCGGATACATATGCTTATATATTTTAGAAACTAGAGTAAGGCAACGATTATCTTCCTACATCTCCAGCAGTTTAGCCTTTCCCTCCTGCTAAGCAAAGTTGTGGAGACATGGAGTATTCCACAGCAATATTTGAGCATCCAGTGACTTGTTTTTCAGGTGTTGAGAGACAATTGCAGTAGCAGTGACGGTGGCCTCTTCCCCTTGGACTGCAGCATTATCTGTGTGTCCTGAAATCTAGTGTTCCAGTGGTGGCTTCTCAATTCCCTACCTCTCTGCATGTAAAAGCAGTTGCAGCTCCCTTTAGTGGGGCAGCTCTATGGTCTTGGTCTATGTTTCATTCCTGGAGACACAGGCTAAAGCCCTCACTTCCGCCACCCCATCAATTTTGTAAGTACCTAATTAACAGCACTAAAATACGTATTTTAGCTTATGTTACCTACAGATGAATGTTGACTGCTACAGGTAGGTAAAATCTCAAAAGGGAGAGATGGAGTGGAGAGGCAGCAAATGCACCTCAGCTGGTGGGAACAGCCAGATCAGGTACATGCAGCATACTTTCAGGCAACCATGAGGAGAAGTGGCCTCCGGCCAATCACAGCACTTCTGGCAAAGGTTTTCAATATGGACTGATGCACCAAAATAAACTTCATGATCATGTTATCAGACACTGAAGAGGACAGGACATAATTGCATACCACCCCAATGAGGCAAGGCTGGGAGATCCTCAGTATCATCATAACCCCTAAGAGTTCTCTTTTATAACTGGGGAAAGAAAATCTGGAGATATATTGTTATGGCATCATACTCCAAAGATGAAGATGTTTTTAGCAGTAAGGATAAAGATAGAACCAAGGCTGCCTAATACTGAATAACTTTATTGCTTCTAAACAGAAATTTTTGATTAAAGCATATCAATATTAACTCTATTTTATAGAATTCCAGTATTTCTGCCAAGACAGTTCTGTTGCAGTGCCACAGAAAATGTCCCCAATGAAACTGTTTCAGTTTATGAATGCTATCTATTTCTAGAAAAAACACACGCTACTGCTTCTCATAAACAGGGAAAGTTTACATAAGAGAAACAAAACAGAACACCCAAAATGAACAGTACATTTAAAATAAAATGCTTCTGTACTGCCGGAAAATGAACACAATGAATAGCTAATATATTTTCCTTATTCTAAATTCTTCATACATGAAGCATTTTTTATTCCTTCGTTTTTATCCAATAAATTCAAATTTAATCATTAAATTCCTGGATAAACAACCTTCTCCCCAACCTAGGCTGTTTCTATGTGGAAAAATAAAACATGTGGGTAGTGATGTGGCAGAAACATTGCAAAGTTTTATTCCATGACCATTTAGTAGTAGAATTGATCATAAATTCTAAGACCAATAAAAACCAGGGCCATATTTATTTGATACTGAAAAGAGAATCAATCATTTTCTTATTTTGCAAAGACAGAGAAAGCACAATCTTTAAAGTCAAACAAACATGGGATTAAGTCCTGGCTCCCACACTTATTATGTACATGATCCTGGGCAACTCTCTCAATCTTTCTGAGTCCTGATTTCCTCATCTGTAAAATGGGGGTTATGATACACTTAGTTACTTCACAGGGCTGTTGTGAGATGAAATACGATAATATTTGTAAAACTCTTAGCACAGTGCACAACATATAGTAACCACTCCATCATCATTAACCATCAAGTTACCCTGCTTTTTTTTTCTAATAATGACATTGCGATACTATTCATATGCTACAGAATTCACCCATTTAAAATATGCAATTCAATGATTTTTCATATTAAAAAAAATCACAGTTGGGCAACCATCGCCACAGTCTAACCTTAAGATATTCTTGTCTCCCAGAAACAAAACCTTGTACCCATTAGCAGTCCTTTTTAATTCCCATAAAATGTTGCTAAGACCTTAGGCCCTGGAACCAGTCACAACAGCTCTCAAATCCAAGCTCTACAACTTACTAGCTACATAACCCTTGGCAAGTTGCTTCACTTTACCAGCTCTCAGTTTCCTCACTGTAAGAGGGAGTTGCTAATAGTACCTGCCTTAGAGGCCAGTTGTAAGAATCCAGTGAGACAATGTATATACAGTACCTGCTAATGTCTGGCCCATAGTGAGCCCCAGGTAAATGGCAGGCATCATCATTGCTATCCTCCTTTTCACACATTCTGCTTATTTTCCTCTTCCTTTTCTTTACATGTGTTTCATATCATTCCATTAGAATACATGTCCAGGACACGGAACAGTGCCTCACACATAGTAAACACAACTTGTATTTAGTGAATTAATTGCTCAATTATGTAGTGGGTGTTTGTGTATTTTTTTTTTCATTTAGACCAGGTCCTATTCCAGAAAATAAAATTCAAGTGGCTTCTTGAGTAGTGCTAAGAAATTAGCAAAACAAAAGGGTAAATGTTCATATCTAATGCCAACTAGAGGCTCTGTCTGTCAAATTGCTCTAAATTATCAAAATTCCTGTCTAGATTCAGCCACAGAGACCTATTGGGACTGAGTCACATCCAAGAGCTCCAGACCAATCCAACATCTCTCTCTCCACCAGCCTTTCTCATATCCTTCAAGTGTGTGGACTTATACCTGCTGGGTTCTCCAACAGCTCCAAGAAGGTTCTTACCAAAGGCTCACAAGGCTAGTAGATTATGAAGGCATGACTTCAAAACAGGCCACCTGGCACCAAAGCCTATGCACTCTTGGCTACATCACACTCCCACCTTGCTAGAATTATTAATGTTTCCTTGGGAATTAAAAAGAAAAGTATACTCCCTCTTTGTGCATTCTGTAATGGTGGCAGGCAACACAAAGATATAAAAACACTACTAAAAGATAATCATTCAACATTCAATCACAGATGTTATTTCAAAACAGGTGAGGGGTGATTTACACTTGGCTTATCATTTGAAATACATGGTTAAATTTTAACAAATCACCTCTTTACCCTTTAGTAAAAGTTCATTCACAATTCCTTATACATGATGAGAATACCTTTTAAGTGTTGAATAAGTGGTAGCATGATAGAATAGAAACAGCATTGGAGTGGGAAGCAGATGGTTAGGCCACTAAATGCTTGACTTGGCCAAGTGCCTGTTGCTACTCTGAATCTCTACTTTCTCTTCCGGAAAATGAGGAAGACTTAAACAAGGATGACTAAGCACCCTTCTGGCTCCAATAATCTCAGATTCTCTGGTGTCTCTAGGCAAAGCAAAAGTGACTTTGGACTCTCTTAACACCCACTTAATTTAAATAATTAATGCCTTTACAGCCTTGGATGGCAAGTCATCAAGTGACTTCATCATGAGCTACTCTGAGAAAAACAGAGTTCAGGTCTCCTTCTAAGGCCTCAGGGCCTGGTTAACTGGAAGCTGGCTTGCTAAAGGGAATGAGAAAATTCATGATTATGAAAAAATGCCCTTTGTATAGAATGATTTGCCTTGGAGGGCCTGAATTATTTTGCCTTAAAATAAGCAAGCTCCATTATGCAAAAAAGAGAACTGGTTCTGCTTTGGAAAATACAATTACCTAAAATCTAGATGCATAAAATAGATTAATCAGGAGGCAACTGTTCAAAGACACGGATAGACTCAAATCCTGGCTCTGACAAGTAAACACTAGGTATATAAACTAGGTAGGCCAGTTGTGTTCAACAATTAGACATTTACTGAATACTTACTATATGCCAGGTTCCAGGTCAGGGGATGGGACTATCAAACTCAGTACAATTAGTAGCTTCCCATGAAGACCTCACTGTCTTGTGAGTGGAACAAATGCTTAAACAGGAAGCTTTTCTGGAGGAGATAACACCTGAGCAAGGCACTGGATTTATCCAACTTCTCTGAGCCTCTGTTTCTTCATCTGTTGAATGAGGAAAGGGAAGTCTGCCTCATAGGACTGACATGAGAGTTCAATGAAGACATCAGTGAAGAAACTGAGTACAATAAAAATCCATAATGATAGTGCTCATGATGTTTTCTCAATATAATATAGTGACTTAACTAATCTATTTATTTTTATGTTAATTATTTCTTGTCTGTCTGCCTCACTAGAATGCTCTACATCAGGAAAGAGATCTTTTTTTTTGTTCTAAATATATATCCCCAGAACCTAGAGCAGTGCTTTACTTATAGTAAATGCTTATTAGACAGTTCTGGAAAAAAGAAGAAACTAGAGAAAACTTTGTGATTTTTAGAAATACATAAAATACAATTTAAGATAAAAGTGTGTGTATCATACAAATATATTTTCATGTTAAGTCTCTAAGCTCTCCCTTTCAATCATAAGTCCTTCTTTTATGAAAACCTGGGGTTGACAGGAGAAGTAAAGTAGTCATATATCAGCCTGAAAACTCCACTGGAAGTCTCACAGCCATCTCAAAATTAATGTGTCCTAAATGGAACTCTTGCCATTCCCCCAAACTCATTTCTCCCAGTCTTCCCATATCAGTAAATGTTACCATGCAGTCCTATTCTTCACATCCTTCCATTCTGTTTCAAATCTGCTAGTTGATTAACCAACATCCATACCTGCCTTCTTTCTTACTAACAAAGCTCCCATTTTATTCTGTGTGACCACATATCTGGCTAAGAGATAGCATGTTCCAGCCTCCTTTGTAACTGATATGTAAAAGACTGTAACCAGGTGGGGCTTCCAAGGATTGCTCTTCAACGGGACTGAATATATGGTAAGATATATATATATATGCCATTTTGCCTCCTCATCGCCATCCTCCTCCTTGCTGACTGGAAGGCCAGCAGGCATCTTGGACCAAGAAGTGACTTTAAGGATGAGAGCCTCATTCTAACTCTGGAAAACAGAAAGCCAGAAGGAGCCTGTGTCCTGATAATATCCTGGAACTACCATATCTACCCTGGACTGCTCTCCTCCAGACATCTTTCACATGAAGGATATTTAAGCTACTACTTTGAAAGATTTCTTTTGTCTAGAGTTGAATGACTTTCTGATATAAACTCTCAGGTCAAATATTTGTTTTCTTCACAAAATTTCTTAACAGTTTCCATTAAGTTGTTCATTTTTTTCAGTGTTCTGTTGTTTTGTTGTTTGTCTTCTCAACTAGAAACGTGAACTTCACGACTACAGAGACTATATTTTTGGTTCACTCTCTTTTAGCATGTGTCTGGCACATAACAGAAGCTTAATAAATATTTTTCACGTGAATAATTCAAATATCTTGGATATTACCTGATATATAATGGGTGCACTAGGCCAGTTCCATTTTTGAAATCATGAAGGGCTCTTTAACTCAATGAATAAACACAGATATCCAGGATCACTTGTGTGAATTCAGCTCAACAAATTTTACTGAGCACCCACTAGGTGCCAGGCCCCATGCAGAAGACTAAAGGGAAGTGCTCCCAAATGTTCAGTTCAAGCATGTCATATAAAAACTGTCTTGATTTCAATAGAAAATTAACAAAAGCAACCCGACTCTTATCGTGGGCTACTTTGAAATCTTACCAAGAAATATATGATTGACTGATCATTGCTAATTTTCATTAAAAATGTATAAATTCAAACATAGTGGATGTTCATTTTATGACATCAGTTTAATATTCTTAATTTATTTTGCTCATTTCTGGCATACTTTGTTTCCATTGGTATTTTTCTTTCTAAGTCAAAAAAATGCAGGAACAAATATTTCTAATTTATCCTGAACACCAACTTGTTTTGAGTAATTAACATATAACAGACTGTAATAATTCTATTATAGCTTTGCCTTTTCTAGTAGTTTAATTCTTCCCAAGAATATTGTTTTGGTATTTTTCGAATCTTGAGAAAGAATATGAATATTAATATGAAAAAAGCAAATGTCGCTTCTCATTGCAAACCTAAAAGTGGATTTTAATAGTCTTTCCGTGGAAACAACCTGGAAGTTGTGCTGAAGATTGAATCCTGTTGCTTCAAATTGGTGAAGAAAAGAAAAAGAGCAGGGGAAAAAATCCATTTAGCACTGTGTCTTGTTAGCCAGAAAAGGAGAAAAGAACACCAGGGGGAATATTAGTGAGGAAAGGAAAGGCCAAATTGAAGAACATACAGCAGGAGGGAGAATGGTACATGGTGACCATGTTCCCATCTCCACCATAGCAACCACCTGATTACTGATGACTATACTTCCCTGGGGACTGCTAACAAGAAAGCAAGGCAGCTCATTTTGCTTTCCCAGATATGCTGTTCTACCAACTTGAACATTAAAAATATCAGTCACAGATGAGATGAGAAATAGCCAAGCTATCAAAACTACTGAAAGGAAGCATAGAAGAATAGTATCAACTACTATTAACTTCAAACTTAAGATGTGCCAGACACTGTGCTAAAGGCCTCTTAGGAGTAATCACTCCAGTAAAAAAAAAAAAA
>PVKP010005751.1:71586-87696 GCA_004027715.1 Plecturocebus donacophilus | reverse complement strand
GGATATAGAGCCTTTGGGAGGTAATTAGCTCCTAAAAGTGGTGCCCTCACGATGGGTTTAGTGCCCTTATAAGAAAAGAGAGGGCTTGCTTTCTCTCCCTTTGCTCTCTCCCATGTGAGGGAACAATGGGAAGACAGCCATCTGCAAACCAGCAAGCAGACCCTCAGCAGACACTGCCTCTCCTGGCACCTTGATGTTGAACTCCCCAGCCTCCAGAACTGTGAGAGAGAAATGTTGAAGTTCTCCAGTCTATGAGAATTTGTGAGAGCAGCCCAAACTGACTAACACACTCACCAACATGGTATATTACCAGTCTCTTAAAATTTGCCAGTCTGATAGGTGAAGTGACTCATGTGTATGCAGCCATTTCTTCTTCTGTGTGTCTCCTGTTCCTGTTTCATGCCCATTTTAAAAATCAAGTTGTTTTGTAGTTTTACTGATTTACAGAGGGTCTTTATGTCCTCTGGAAAGTAATCCTGCATCATCGATGCTCACTTCTACTCATCCTATTCCTTTTGCGTGGATTGGTTGGGCCCTCATTGGATGCAGCCACGGACAGGAAGGCAACAATCCACGGCAGGCTGACCAATGGCCAGTCACCCAGGCTGATTCACCAAGTCAGCAGAAGAATTAACTTTGCCTTCTCCTAGGCATGGGGTTCTCTAAAAGCACAGATGGCACTCAATAGGGGAGGTGGGGCAATATTTGGTCTAGGTACCCTGTGACTATGTCGTTGGGAGGTAGATACAACAGACCTGCAGTCCCGAAGCATGTGTTGAATGTTTCTTGTTTGTTTGTTTGTTTTTGAGAGAGGGTCTCACTCTGTAGCCCAGGCTGGAGTGCAATGGTGTGACCAGGGCTCATACAGTCTTGACCTCCCAGGCCCAAGCAATCCTCCCACCTCAGCCTCCTGGGTAGCTGGGACCACAGGTGTACCATCACACTGGGATAAGTTTTGTGTTTTTATAGAGGTGTGGCTTCACCACATTGCCCAGGCTTGTCTTGAACTCCTGGGCTCAAACCATTTGCCCACCTGGGCCTCTCAAAGTACTGAGATCACAGGCATGAGCCACTGTGCCTGGCCATCCCAGGAATGTTTTGAGAGCTCAGGCTCAGTGCAGGCTCGTGTTAACAACCTAAGTTCATCCCATTGTAAGTTCACTCTTGGACATTGCGCAAATGCTTCTCAAATTCCTCCGAGATCTTACTTGCCCCGTTTGCATGTGGTTATTGGTATTGGCGACACAAGGAAGGGTCCTAGAATGGAGGCAACCTGTAGCAATTGCTTCACAGTTCCATTTGCTGGAACTGAAATTGCGTTCTAGGCTCAGCCACGCTTGTGGTTGCACAAACGTTGACTCTTTGCAACCTCCTCCTCCTTGTCTTGTGTGTCTGTCAGGTGTGTCATGAGAGTTCATTGACTTCAGTAATTTTACTTCTACTAACTAAACCCAAGATACTTCCCTCCTCTCATAAATACTTTTACTGTATGGGCCAGAGGTGGTGTCTCACACCAGTAATCCCACACTTTGGGAGGCCGAGGCAGACAGATCACCTTCAGGAGTTTGAGACCAGCCTGGCCAACATGGTGAAATGGTGCCTCTAGTAAAACTACTGCAGTTAGCTGGGCGTGGTGGCAGGTGCCTGTAATCGCAGCTTCTCAGGAGGCTGAGGCAAGAGAATTGCTTGAATCTGGAAGGCAGAAGTTGCAGTGAGCTGAGATTGACCTACTGCATTCCAGCCTGCACAATGTAGCAAGACCCTGTCTGAATAATAATAATAATAATAATAATAATAAAAGGACAAATGATGCAGCATTATTTTCCAGAGTTGATAAATTTGTTCAAATAACTAAAACCCCATTAAACAAAAATGTCATCGGACAACAAATTAGCAATCCAGACCAATATGGTCGCAGTCATTGTGGAGGTGAGAAAACTTCTGAAGCAGTACACTGCACTGTCTTCTTTAAAACACACAGCTCCCGTCCTCCTTTCAAACCGATGTCCTCTTTAAAGTAACATACAGACTGTTTAATACAAGGTAAAAAATGACATCTGAATTCTCACGATTCAATAACAAACACTAAAGATTAAATACAAATTTATTTTTACAAGAATTGAGGGTAAATGCTCCCTAGCTATAAATATGATAGATATGTTATGTAATAATACTAGGTAAAAACAGTGCTTCAGTAGTACATGTAATCATAGGTAAAAAGATTTAAACATAGAACGTTTAGGGGATAAAAGAATCGCCTCTTAAAAATGAAAACGGAATTCCATGTATGTGCATATATATGACAGGTATGACACCCATCAGACAACTTCATAACAACAGTGTTTTTTCAGAAATGCTTGTATTTCTAAACTAGTGAAATAAAGGTAATAATTCTATGCCCATCATTTTCAAATTAAACACATAAAATGTTTAGCCTATATTGGACATGTTAGTATATATGTAAGACATCTTAAAAATCACAGCTGAATTCTCACAATTCAGTAACGAACACTAAACAGAAAATAAAAATTGTTATTCACCAGAATATAGAGGAACTACCACTATAAATATAATGGATATATTAAGTCAGTATCATAGATAACAAGAGTGCTCACTTTGGGAGCATGTATTATAATAGATAAAATGGTTGAAAGATAAAAGATTTAGGATAAAATAATCCTCCCTAAAAAATAAAAATAAATTATGTTTATGTGTATATAACAACTATAACAACCATCACAAAAGTCTATAGGAACAGCATGTTTTTAAAGCTACAACAATTCCAAACTGTTTAAAATAAACATAGTAATACTTCTATGGCCAACAAAATAAAACAATAAAATGTGCGGTATCTAGTAAACTATCTCTTAAAATCCTATGGCAGTAATTTCATATTGTACAGAGAATTCTGTGAGAATCCGAGCGCCTGCGCTCTGTCTTCCAATGCTGCTGCAGTGTGGCAGCCAAGTCCATAGGAAACGGGCACTCCAGCTTCCAGCCCAGGGGAGGTTGGGATTCAGCAATGAGCAAAGGGAGGTGGTGCCGCAGGAAGGGGTGGAAGCAGAAACACCCCTGGTTTCTCATGTTCCTTCACAGACTCCAGGAACTACCCCCGGCTCCAGGGAGGAAAACCTGATCACTCTGTTCTGCTCCTTCTAGAAGAGTCCAGGTTCTTTTAGATGATCTTCACAGGAAACTCCTCTCTTCCTTCCTGGTGTCTTTGGTGTTGTTGATGTCAGGATAAACTTCCTGCTGAAAATGCCCATCTCCCCTGGGCCCAGTGGTCTGCAAGTGAGAGAGAGGATGTCACACTTGAAGGCGGCAGATCTCTAGACTGGAAGGTTAGTAGCATCCCACATCAGTCCTAACTAGAGTTCAGAGCAATGTATGAATGCTACCTTATCTCTAACCCTTCATTCTAAACCCTGATTCTGAACCATCATTTTTGATTCTGATACTCACACTTTGGTGACCTTGACTCAAAAAATCACTGAATTCGCCCAGAGTCACCCCCAGTGATCTTCTTCATAGCAAGGACTTTGAGTGAGTCAGCTTAGGGAGTACAGCACCCTCAGAGAACGTGGCTTTGGACTTCATCACACCTGGGGCCTTGTGTGTTGTTAAGATCTAAACTTGGAACCATGCTACACCCATGTCTAACATGACGACATCACAAACCACCAGACCAGATTCCTAACCCTGAATCTTAATCTCTCCTGTTGAAGTCTAATGCTTAGTCCTAAATGTGGTTAGCTGCACAAGATGTAAACCTAACTTTCAGGGAATCCGTTTCCCAAATCCGTAACTCAAGTGTGTCTATCATTAGGAACCTGCCTAAACCTACGTAGTATCCTCATTTTTGAGACAGAGTGTCACTCTGTGGCCGGCCCCGGCTGGAGTGCAGTAGCAGAATCACAGCTCACTGCAGCCCGACCTCCCGGCTCTGCTGTTCCCTCCACCTCAGCCTCCTGAATGGTGGGGACTAGAGGTGCCCTCCACGATACCCAGCTAATTTTTGTATTTTTTTGTAGAGACAGGGTCTCGCCATGTTGACCAGGTTTGAAGCTAGATCAAGCAGTTGGGTTCCTTGGATTCTCTTTAGCTTTTACTCTGGAGGATTCAGACGTACCTTCTCTCAGGTCGATGACCTCAGGCCTCCATGTCCCCAGAGCTCTAGGAAATGAGGGTGCGATCTCGGGCCCACACCCAGTGCTCTGGGTCATAAGCCTGGATCTGGAAAAACACAAACCACTTGAGAAGCCTGGGACTCCCCAGGAAGACCCCTCCCTGCCCTCCTCCAGCCTCCAATCCAGCCCATCTCTCCTCACCCCTACCTCCTCATTATGGCCCCCCCACCTCCTCGTTATGGCCCCACCTACCTCCTCCATTTCCTCTGGTGAAACCCAAGTCCTCCAGCGCATGGAGCAGAGGAACTGGTATCGAAGCTTATGGAACAAGGGTCTCTGGGAGTGGTCCTTCCCATAGAGGAAGGCGAAGATGTCTTGTTTGGGGGCCTGGTTGTCCTCCTCCATGTCACTGGCCAGGTAGCTGGGGAGAGAAATCGGATTGCTGCTCAGGGACACCCCCAGGAGGGACCCCCGCCTGAGGTCAGCTTCCCAGAGAGGAAGGCAGGGGACTGTCCTCAGCTCAGCAACCACACCTGCCCTGCACAGGGCCCCGCCTTCCTCAGCAGGCCCCGCTGGACAGAGACCTGCTGAAGGGTGCCTCTCATACCTTCAGGAAGGAGACAGGCCAAGTGGTGGCTGGGAGTGGTGGCTCTAGCCTGGAATCCCAGCAATTTGGGAGTCCAGACAGGAGGATCACTGGAGGCCAGGAGTTAGAGACCAGTCTGGGTAATATAGCGAGACCCCCTTTTAATTTAAAACCAACCCAAGTCTTATTCTAAGCATGTGTCCTGCCATCCTTACACAAGACAGGTGACATCAACTCATCCTAGTCCCCATCCCTGTTCCTCCCCACACCCCCTTCCTTGTTATGTTTGCACACACCTGTCTCCCCCTCCATCCTAAGGGCTCCAAGGACAGGAACTGACTGGTTTGTTTCTGTTAATCATCTCTCACCTACCAAATGGCCAATATAGGGCTTTGTTTATCTTGCTGCATTAATTCAGCAAGCATTGCTGTGACCTCTCTCTTCCCATCCTCCATATTCCCTGGCACATAAGATACGATGTACTTCATAAGGTTTTGTTGAATAAATGAATATAAGAATGAAGGCAGGAAAGAAGGAGAGATTTATCTTATACCCAAATGCTATATGAATTATTTGATGGAGTCAATTTAACATGGAAAATGAAAGGAACTATGCTGAGTGTTTTAGGAAGACTTTGATATTTTGGCTGATTGACTGGCTCATGTCTCTAATACCAGCCCTTTGAGACGCTGAGGTGAGAATATTTCTTGAGTCCAGGAGTAGCAGCCTGAGTGACACAGCGAAACCTCGTCAGTACTAAAAATCGTAAAAAGTGGCTAGATGTGGTGGCGTGCACCTGTAGTCCCAGCTACTCAGGAGGCTGAGGCGGGAGGATCACTAGTGCCTGGAAGATAGAGGCTGCAGTAAGCTATAATCTTGCCACTGACCTCCAGCCTTAGGGACAGAGCACGTCTCTGTCCGGTAAAAACAAAAACAAAAACTTTGATGTCTTGATAAGATCCTGCCTTCAATAAAAGTCTAGTGTGATGGGTTTGAGGAAAAAGAGGGCAGATAAACTAATCCAAAATGTCCCATTATCCCAGGACGTAAGTAAAGTGCTGCAGGCGTGAGATGTTGGAAGATTAGGGAAGGCATCACAGAGGCTGTGGGGTTGGACTGACTTTAAGGAATTGGTCATTCCCTTCAGATCCCCATGTGTGCAGGGCACCCAGACAGCAACAAATCAAAACAGAGTGGCGGGCATTTGGAAGAAGCGGTGAAACCAAATAGTGAAACATCAGGATGGTGGGCAGATTTGGTGCTAGAGAGATTGCAGAGAGGGTTGAATTTGTGGACCCAGGCCTCCATTTAGAGAGAAATCAGCTAAGGAAGTGGTTCAGGCGGGCAGTGAAGCAGGGGAGCTGTGCTTTGGAAAGCTATTCAGGCAGCTCCAGGAAGGCCCCTGACTTGGGGCGGGACTCGCAGGAAGCCCCAGCAGGGAGGATTTGAAGGTGGATCTGTGTTCTGCAAGGACTACCTGAGTGGTGGCCTCTGTCCTGGGAAGCTGGAGGAGGAGGACGGAAAATGGCATTGCATACTGATGTAGGAAGGGGAGTTGGAAGAAGCAGAAATGGCAGCTGGCCTGGGGAGCGGGGTCATGTCCACTTCTTTCCTTTCCCCTCAGGAGGGATTTACGTTTCCTTTTGTTTAATTCTACTATTTGTCAACTGCACTCGTATTTGTTTTTAGAAAGAACAGACTAAGAACGCCATAGTGTGATCTTGTTAGTTTTACGCATAGAGGAAAGAGGACAAATAGGGTAAAAAATAGATGGAAGGTTGGAATCCCACTTCCTCCACTGTCCCAGGGGGGTGGATATTGACGGGTGGGAAGAAGCCAACTACTCACAGAGCCAGGAAGAAATGAATGCGTCGGTATTGCCATGAGAAGAGGCCGGCACGGCTAAAATAGGCTATGACCATCGACAGGAGATACTGATGGAGAGAAGGGAACAGAATGAAAGAAAGAGAGGTCACATCCTGGAAGAGGAAGACAGTGGAGATAAGGGAATGGGGGCAGTGGTGCGGTCGCCTATCAGAGAAGGGACCTGAGTGTTGGGTGACTGTGCTCATTGGGGAATTGCAGGTGGAGGGGTGTTCAAAGTCGGCTGCAAATCTGGGAATTTGGAGGAAGGGAGGTCTGTGATGGTCTGATGGGATCACTGGAGGGAGTGTGTCTAGGGCAGCTAGTGTCAGGAGGGTCTTGGTGAGCCAGGTTGATCCTGGAGCATTAATTCAACAAGCATTGCTGTGACCTCTCTCTTCCCATCCCCCATATTCCCCGGCATATAAGATGTCCGTCACATGGTTTTGTTGAATACATGAGTACATGAATGAATGAAGGAGAGAAGGAAAGGTTTATCTTATACCTAAACGCCATATAAATTATTACCTGAAGTCAATATAACATGAAGACTTGCAAAGAGAAAAGAATTGTGCTGAGTGTTTTAGGAATACTTTGGCTGATTGGGTGGCTCATATGTCTGTAATACCAGCACACTGAGAGGCTGAGGTCCCCAAGTTCTGAGAGGATAAGGGTCATGTGTTTCACCACTGTAGTGTGAGGCTCGCATCCCAGAGGACCCTGAACAGAGGCAGGGGCCGCCCTTCCACTATGCAAGAAGCCTGCAGAGCCCTGAGGGAGATGCTGACAGTTTATAAAAAGAGCAAAAATAGCTGGGAGTGGTGACTCCCGCCCTGAGTCCCAGCTATTGGAGAGGCTGAGTTGGGAGGATTGCTTGAGCCCAGGAGGTTGAAACTGCAGTGTGCTATGACTGCACCACTGTGCTCCAACCCGGGCAACAGAACGAGATCCTGTCTCCAAAAAAAAAAAAAAAATCAGAACTTGGGCATCCAGTACAATGGGAGCAGTAGGTGAGAGATGGTAGAGGGAGAGAGGAGAGGAGGTGTCTAGAAGCCGCACCCTCCCCCAGGCCGTGTGTTAGAGCAGGAACATAGTGGAGTGGAGAACAACCTTACCTTGTCAGAGATCCTCAGATCTTTGTCCCAGGCCAGGAATTTTTTAATGACAGGATCCTCTGTGAAAAGAGAGCCTGTGTTAGGGTGAGAAGCAGAACAGGGTTGCTGTGAGAGCCACAGAGCAGAGAGGAAAACTGTGCCTACCTGGGGAAAGTCTGAAAATTGTGGCCAAGGGTTAGGTGGATGGGAGAGGAGAGAAGGACTTTCACTGGGCAAGGAGAGAGGCTGCCGCTCTGAGAGTCCCCTGAGGAAAGGCTAAAGGAGGCCCTGAGTGTCAGAATCTGTAGGATGAGGAGCTGTGATAAGCTATGATGTCTCCCCATGAGACACAAAGGGACCACTGCAGAAGTGATCATGGAATTCCCATCTTTGCTTCAGGAGCCAGTCACAGCAGGGTGTGCCCATGGCCTTGTCATCCCCTTCTATGGATGGAGACAGTTAGGTTTAGAAAGTCAGCACGAGACATAGAGTTTCAGAGGGTACAGCTGAAACCAAGCTTGCTTTCTTTCATTTTGTTAAAAAAAATTTTGTGATAGGGTCTTTCCCTGTCAACCACGCTGGAGTGCAGTGGTGCAGTCACAGCTCATTGGGCCTTGAAATGACTGAGTTCAAAAGATCCTGCTGCCTCAGCCTCTCTAAGTGCTGGGACCTCAGGCATGAGCCACTGCACCTGGCCTGAAACCAAGCTTTCTCATTTCAAGTGCAGAGCTTTCTTAAGACTAGCCTCATCCTCTACCATCTCCTCAGCCTCCTCCTCCCGCATGGAGGGCCCACCCACCAGGAGAACATATTCTTCTTATTGAAAAAGTGTGATTATTGGTAATTTCCTTTTGTTAAAATGAACCCAATTGGAGGTGCTCTCAGGGGTGTCCTCCTACCCAGCAGCCTGTTGAAGGCCTGGTGGTGCTCAGGGAGCACGGAGGACACTCGCTTTCGCTTCAGCCTCATCTTGAGCCCGTCTTCAGACAGGGTCTCCACCACCCAGATGTCCTTGGGCTCAGGGCTGCGCTCCAAGTTCAGCTCCACCTCCGGCACCTCCTCGGATTCGTCTGACCATTCCGATTCGTCTGACCATTCCCTCCTCCTTTTGAGGCCAAGGGATTGAGGGCAAGGGCTGGGATCTACCCAAGGGGCTGAGTGAAAAAACCAGGCGATGGTGTAATGTTACTACAACTGATCACCTTAGACCCCCGACCCTAAAGCCACATACTACTCTTCCATCCTCTCCCGCCTCCCTGTCTCTAGGCTTCTCCAAGCCGTGTCTCCACTTTCCCCTTTGCTGATCCCCATCTGCCTCTCCCCCACCTCCCTATTCTTCCACCTCTCTGTCCTCAAAAGGTTTCCTCATCACGGATAAGAACTTTCAGTTGGAGAAGAATGGAAACCTTCCCTTGAGCTCTTCCTTCTCCCCTCTCATCTTTTGAGTGCATCTCCTGACCCCCGTCGTTGTTCCCAGGCTTTCCTTCCGTGTGGCCAAGCTGAGCCGCACTCCCTGCACCCTCCTTCCCCATCCGTGGCTTTCTGAGCCCGGCGTTTCTTTCCCACGTGCCCTGCTCAGGGCTCCTTCCCCGTCCCTGGGCCCTGTCCCTCTTCCGAGGCAGTCCTCTCCTATCGCGTTTCCCTCCAGTCACCCCACCTGACGGTCCCGGCACTTCATCATCCACCTCCACCTGGGGGGACGGCACCGTCGTGCTAAGCCGGGGGCTCTGCTCCGGAAACGGGGGCTGCGCTTCACCGCCGGCCATGATCTCTCCCGAACGCTTTGTTTCTGTCCACACAACCTAGTCTCTGTTCTGTCCAAAGCCGCCTTATAGATCCCGTTAGGACCCTGAAGAGCGTGTTTTTCTTCTAGAGGCTCAGGAGAAGTCAGGAGTGAAGAACAGCTCTGAGCAACTGCTGTTATCCACCTGAGTTCCCAAGAGCCCAGAGTCGATCTGTCCAATCAGGAAGGTTGGAATCTCTGATGTCATCGGCCCTTACAATCTGGCAACCAGTTTGAAACAAAACACATGTAACTGCCAGACTGATCTCTTCTCTTGGAGATCCGTGGCGAGAGGTATCTCCTGGCAGTGTCCCAATCTCTGAGCATTGTCCAAAAGCATCTCAGGGTCTCCCCATTCCACTTTTCCCTGTCCCCGCAGAGGCTGTGTCCTCTCTACTCTCAACTGGAGGGGTGTTGGGCTCTCCTCCCCACTGTACCTTCTCATTTCACAGTCCAGCCTGGTGGGAGAGGGTGGAAGGTGGCAAGGATATTTAGGGTAAGCAGAATGATGAGACCTTCCAAGAGTGAGATTATCATGTCCAAGAGATCCCGGGTACATTGACTTCTTGAATGAAAGTGTTATATCAAAGCATTAAGGGTGGTGCCCTCACAATGGGTTTAGTGCTCTTATAAGAAAAGCAAGAGCTTTCAGTGAGAATTTGTGTTTGAAGATGTATGTTTGCTCTCTGCCATGTGAGGGTACAATGGGAAGACAGCCATCTACAAACCAGCAAGCAGACCCTCAGCAGACACTGCCTCTCCTGGCACCTTGATGTTGGACTTCCCAGCCTCCAGAACTGTGAGAGAGAAATGTTGAAGTTTCCCAGTCTGTGAGAATTTGTGAGAGCAGCCCAAACTGACTAAGACACTGGCCAACATGGTATATTACCAATCTCTTAAAATTTGCCAGTCTGATAGGTGAAGTGACTCATATGTACTTCCCAACACATTATATAAAAATGTTATGTAGGTTACAAATCACATAAACACATATTTTTCTTTTAGTACTATATGTTCATAAGGTTGTAGTTTTTGAATATGTTACTTAATAAAATAAAGAAAAAGACTACTTAGGTGAAAACTATAAAATTTAGAATTATAAGAATTAATAAATAACAGTGGTTGTCAAATAACTATCGATGTCTGATACTATTTATTAGTTTTATTGTAGTGTGTAATATAACACATAAAAAGCATATTAACATTAAATAAAAACATAATGACACAAAGCATGTGTTTAAACAATTGTAATATAACACATAAAAAGCGTATTAACATTAAATAAAAACATAATGACACAAAGCATGTGTTTAAACAAGTAGAGGAAATCAGTGACAAAAGAAAGTTGCAAAATACAACTGATTTTGTTTTATAAATTATTAAGGGATAATATCATTAAATAAATAGCTATGTGAAGAGAAATAAACTAGGTGACCTGATAGAGGCCTCTTTAAATCAACAAATACAGCCATTTCTTCTTCTGTGTGTCTCCTATTCATGTTTGATGCACATTTTAAAAATAAAGATGCTTTGCATTTTTTTGATTTATCGAAGGTCTTCATGTATTCTCTAAAGTAATCCTGTATTTCTGATGCCCACTTCTTTTCATCCTAATACTTTTGAATGGATTGGTTGGACCCTCACTGGGTGCAGCAAGGGACAGGGAAGGGTATCAGTGCAGCAATCCATGGCAGGCTGACCAATAGGGAGGTGCCCAGGCCGATTCACCAAGTCAGCAGAAGAACTCGCTTTCCCTTCTTCTAGGCTTGGGATTCTCTAGAAGCAGAGCTGATGCTAATCAGGAGAGGTGGAGCAATAATTGTTCTGTTTACCCTGTGACTGCATCATTGGGTGGTAGATACAACAGACAGGGTCTTTCTCGGTTGCCCAGGCTGGAATGCAATGGTATGATCACAGATCATGCAGCCTTGACCTCGCAGGCCTGAACAATCCTCCCACCTCAGCCTCCTGTGTAGCTGGGACTACAGGGGTACACCACTCCACCTCACTACATTTTGTATTTTTATAGAGGTGTGGTTTCATCAGTTGCCTAGGCTGGTCTTGAACTTCTGGGCTTAAATCATCTGCTCACCTGGGCCTCCCAAAGTGCTGAGATCACAGGCATGATCCACTGTGCCCTGCCATTCCTAGAATGTCTTGAGTGCTCAGGCTCAGTGCAGACTCTTGGTAACAACCTATGTTCATCCCATTAGAAGTTCACTGTTGCACAAAAGCTTCTCAAATTCCTCCCAGATCTTACCTGCCTCTTTTGCCATGTGGTTTATGGTATTAGTGACAGAAGGAAGGGCCCTTCAATGGAGGCAGCCTGTAACAGTACCTGCATGGTTCCATTTGCTGGAATACTAATCGTGTTCTAGGCTCAGCCATGCTTATGGTTACACAAACATCAACACTTTGCAACCTCCTCCTCCTTATCTTGTGTGTCTGTCAGATATGTTCATTGACTTCAGTAATTTGATTTCTGCTAACCAAACCTAAGATACTTCCCCCTTCTCGTCAGTCATTTTACTGTATTTCCTAGACACAGTGGCTCATGCCTGTAATCCCAGCACTTTGGGAAGCCAAGGCTGGTGGATAACCGGAGATCGGGATTTTGAGACCAGCCTGGCCAACATGGTGAAAGCCCGTCTCTACTAAAAATACAAAAAAATTAGCTGAGTGTGGTGGGGTGTGCCTGTAATCCCAGCTACTTGGGAGGCTGAGGCCAGAAAATCGCCTGAACCTCAGAGGCGGAGGTCAAGATCACACCACTATACTCCAGCCTGGGCGACAGAGACTCTGTCTCAAAAAAAAATTTACTCTATGATTAATAATGCCCAACATATATATGCAGATATTTTCTGCCAGCTTGCTGTTTGTCTTTTAATTTTATGGTGTCTTTTATCATAGAAATGTGAGATATTTATCTAACTGAATCCGTTGATCAGTCTTTTTATCTTCCTGAGTTTTATGTTTTTTTTAAAAGTCTTCTGCACTCAAACTTATAAATATATTGACATTTAGAATTGTATTTTTAAATGTTGTTTATTTCTGATTGTAGTAAAATATACATAACAAATTTGCCATGTTAAGCTTTTTTTTTTTTTTTGAAGATGGAGCCTCCCTCTGTTGTCCAGGCTGGAGTGCAGTGATGTGATCTTGGCTCACTGCAACCTCTGCCTCCCAGGTTCAAGTGATTCTCCTACCTCAGCCTCCTGAGTTTCTGGGACTACAGGTACATGCCACCATGCCCAGCTAATTTTTGTATTTTTAGTAGAAATGGTGTTTCACTATGTTGGTCAGGATGATCTTGATCTCCTGACCTCGTGATCCACCCCCTTTGGCCTTCCAAAGTGGTGGGATTACAGGTGTCAGCCATCATACCCAGCCCATCTTAAGCATTTTTAAGTGTACTGTTCAGTATTGTTAAGTATTATTCACCCTGTCGTACCACCAATCTTTAGAACATTTTCATCTTGTAAAACTGAAATTCCATGCCCACTAATCAATAACTTCCATTTTGCTCTTCCCCTAGCCCCTGACAACCACCTTTCTACTTTCTGTTTCTATAAATCTGATTACTCTAGGTACTTCATATAAGTGAAATCATACAGTATTTGTCTTTTTGTGACTGGTTTATTTCATTTAGCATAATGTTTTCAAGGCTCATCCATGGGGTAGCATGTGTCAGAATTTCCTTCCTTTTAAAGCCTGAATAATATCCCCTTATATCAATACTTTATTTTGTTTATCCATTTATCCATTGATGGACATTTGGGTTGATTCCACCTTTTGACTATTGCAAATAATGCTGCTATGAATATGAGTGTTCAAATATCTCTTTGAGACTAGGCTTCAGTTTTTCGGAGTATATATATTTAGAAGTGGAACTGCAAGATCATATGGTAATTCTGTTTTTAATTTGTTGAAGAAACCTTACTGTTTTCCACAGTGGCTGCACCATTTTACATTCTTACCAACAGTGCACAAGGGTTCCACTTTCTCCACATTCTCAACAACACTTGTTATTTCCGTTTTTTTGTTTTTTTTTAAATAGTAGCCATCCTGATGGATGCGAGGTGATATCTCAGTGTAAAATTATGTTATTTTTGAATTACAAAGGTAATAAGTGACTACATTCTCATTATACATCATTTGAACAGTAGAAATACATCAGGAGCCTTATTTGTCCATCACCAAATCCCATTCTCAGAGGTGGCCATGCATTCAGTACCTACTTATGTCAAGTATCTGTGATGGGCCTGATGCTCTTCTGGGCTGGGGACATAGCAGTGAACAACACAAGGTCCCCGCCATTATGGCAAGTGGGAGGAGGAAACAACCAATGAACAGACACACTGGTGACTACATCTGGGATGTTATCTTCGGGGCACTGCCCTTAGGATCATCATGAATGATCATGGGTAGGGAGGTGTGGGGAGTTGAGTCAGTGCCCACAGACACATAAAACCTCCCAAAAAACCTTCTCACTGGGTTGCTGATCCTTCAGGCCTGTGGGCACAGGGTCTAGGCCCTGTGACCTTCTTGGAAACCTATACCAATGTTTCAAGCTAGAAAATAATTACTGGCTCTAAAATGCAAAAAGGAAGTCACAAAATAAAGAATACATGTTTAATTAGATGCTAACAAATGTTAACACACCAGCTTCATGAATTGCTAACTTTAGCATTCATACAGCATTTCATACATTTGAAAGTAATCTGTGGATTTAATTTTCTCACTTCTCGAGAATTCTCAATTATGCACAGATTTTTGGGGAAAAAAAGTGAAGCAAATTGTGAATTAAATGAGTTACTCAGACAAATAATTTCAAAAACAAAATTAGAAAAATCTTTTTGCCTTTTTTTTCTCCCAAATTATTTTTAATGTCGATGGAAGTAAATTTTAATCTGCTTGCAATGGCAGCATGTAGGGCTTAGTTAAGTTTGGTGCAGGGTTGGGTTGTCTAAAGATGGCCCCAGTGGGTTTTCACTAATACAACTGTGCAAGGCCGGAAGCCGTTGCCTCCCTGGACCCAACCATCTTTTCATGGAATGATTGTATGATTCCATTTTGGCAGTTTGCTGAGGCTGAGGAAGACGGGATCCTCAGAAGCAGTTTCAGGGGCCACTCTCAGGGAAAGGATCAGGCAGAACACTGGTTGTGCCCATCTCACTGGCCAGTCATGGCTAAGTCTGGTCTTGAGACCGGCCCCAAACCTCAGCCTGCTCTGTGGCTTGTCTATGACATGTTAAATGGTCTCCTGTTCTGTTTTCATGACCAATTTCCCAATGCTGACATTACTGAGAAGAGAAGTCCCACTAGTCCAAGCTAACAGCTCTGCTAGGCAGTAGCTGAAATAACGCCTTTCCTTCTGACCTCAGATGTTCTGGGAATGTGGCTCTCTGCCTTCACCAGGAAGTTGACTCATGCTCTATGTCCATATATGGAAGTGACTACTAGTGACCTCTTCACTTAGAAAGACGTAAGTGGGTAAAAAGAAGCTGCTTATGTTCTGCCCCAAGTTATTCCACCCATTTTCTTTTTCTTCTTGCCCAGGTCCCTTCAGTGAGGACACCTTTCTTTATCTCAAGCATTTCAATAGTTATACTTCTCAGTCTTCAAATATCAAATTTGATTTTCTTTCATTTTTTATTTATTTAGTTTGTTTTTTGAGGCAGTATCTCATGTGGTTGCCCAGGCTGGAGTACAGTGTTGCAATCATGGCTCATTGCCACCTTAACCTCCCTGGGGTCAGGCAATCCTCCTACCTCAGCCTCCAGAGTATCTGGGACCACAGGGACACGCCACCACACCTGGATCATTTTTTGCGTTTTTTTTGGCAGAGGCAGGGTTTCGCCATGTTGCCGAGGCTGGTCTTGAATTCGCAGCCTCAAGGAATCCTCTTGTCTCAGCCTCCCAAAGTGTTAGGATTACAGGCATGAGCCACCTCGCCCGGCCCAAATTTGATTTATAAAAAGAAAATGTTTCCCCTGAATACATACCTATGTAGTGGAAGTGTAAAGAATAGCAAATTTAGCATAATTATTACCACCTCTTGGTGATGGTGGAGAGAAGGATGTAGCACTGGGGAGGGGAGGCTTGCTATATATTTATAATGAGTAATAGTTTAGATTGAGCTCTGGGGACACAGTGCTCATTATTATTCTGTTTACCTTTTGCTATATCTGCAATATTTAATAATTAAAAAGAAAATACTACAATGGCCCATATGGTGGATAATTGTTTCTGTCATTCTTCAGTCTTGCAGAGTCTCCTCCAAATCTCTCTTCAACTGGTGGTTTTCCCTTTCTTTTGTGAACTTCTGCTAACATCCTTTGCCTTCTACTCATTCCCTGAAACTTGATTGACATTCCACTTTCTAAATTTGACATCCATTCTTTCTAATAACTCTCTCTTCTTGGTATAGGGTATCACTATGTTGCCCAGGCTGGTGGTCTCAAACTCTTGGGTTCAAGTGTTACTCCTGCCTCAGCCTCCTCAAGTGCTGGAATTATGGGCATGAGCTACTCTACCTGGCCAGTAGAATTTTTTATTTTTATGTATTCAAATGCATTAATATTTTTATGGCTTCTGAGTTTTGAGTCATAGAGAAGCTTTCTCTATTTCAAAGCTATTAAGAATTCTTCCATGTTT